>JARQOC010000007.1:114480076-114652551 GCA_033576535.1 Allobates femoralis
CACTGATCTCTGTACAGCGTGGTGGAATATGTGGACGTTATAAGCAATGAATAATACATAAATCTTATTTATTACAGTAAATGTAAGACAGGGAGGAGGGAGATGCAGCTGCAGGCTTGTATGTGGTAAGGAGTTACCAGTCACCCGTTAGTTGTCGTTCACCCCCTTTTAGACGTGATTGCATTAACCTGTACATTGCCTGGTGGTTTTGGCTGCTCGGTGCCTGTCACAGTGATTACCCATGACATAAAACACCTGGGCATTAGCCGTCACCTCTTATCTCCTGACCACAGCAAGGTGTCCTCTTCACACTTCTGAAGAAACATCAGGTCCACAGATAAGGATTAATTAGGGGAAAGTCTGGGTCGTCCGGCTCCTTCCAGGTCACAGAGTCTTGTGCTCACAGAATAGGATACATCCAATTATATCTGCTTCTATCACCGAAAAGGATTCATAGGAGACTGGTGTCACAAGTTATCACCTTCACTGCATCACAACAGGTATCTTTATACATATTTTGGTTACTGAAATGCCAATAGCCCTCACCAGTATGTCTCCCATTGAAGTGAATGGGAACTATATGAAGCGATGAATAACAATCGAGGTTAAAAAAAGTTTTACACTTTATGTTGCTTTTTATGTTCCAGTCTTGGCTTTTACCTGAGTTTTTACAAATTTTACGAAGGAAAGATATTTGGCGATAAACCAGTCCAATAGGGTTTAACTGCATCCAAAATCCAGAAACATCAACTCTCCAAGTGTTAAACAGAATTTTCATGTCCTCAAATAACTCCCCGATTTGTAGCCAAGTGTCACACCCCGCTCTGGATTCCACATTAACAATCTCCTTCCTCACAGTTAAACTTTGCCCTTCAGGACTTTTGTTTAACTTTGTAATTTGAAAAACAGAAAGTGCCGGATTGCCAATGACAAAGCAGCTGTAACCGTACCTGCGAGTGACGGCGTCCTGCTCCGGAGTGTTCAGAGAACCTCAGCCAAGACCATCACAAAAGCAGAATGTGTTACAATGTAACCTCACATGATCACTGGAGATCCGCCACGTAGAGAGGGAGAAGCTGCACGATCCTGGGTGTCACCTACATGAATACTGCAGAGTTGTCAGAAGTGGTGGATGAAGATGGTGCTACAGTCCCACATGGATAATCCCATCACCCCAGGATATACCCTATATAGCCCTAGTATATTCAATGATTTTTTCAACCCAGCTCACCTGTTCCTTTTGTGCTCTAGATCCCAAGACATCCATAGACCAGTAAAATCCAACACCACAAGCTCTCCGTTCCAAAAAAGTCCTTTGTTATTTTACACCATAAAAAACATGGAAAACCGAGGCTAAAATAAACCTGATTAAATGACGAAAAACCTGCGCACTGGTTTACATGTTTCGGGGCTGAAATGTCTTAGTCATGCTGAGTACACTAAAATTGCTCCCAACCTTCTAATTTCACTTCTGCAATGTATAATATACATTGCAGAAGTGAAATTAAGTAAAAGAAAGAGTTAAAAATAAAAAAATCAATATTCTCACCTATCTGCGATGCACCGCTGCCTCAAGCAAGGTCCGGGTGCTTACAGGACCTGCGGTGATGTCACAATTCGGCAGCGTCATCGGGTCACATGACCACAGTTACCACGGTAACTGCGGTCATGTGACTCGATCAGCTGATTGGGTTGTCACGTCACTGTAGGTCCTGTAAGCACCTGGACCTTGCTTGAGGCAGCGGTGGATCGCAGATAGGTGAGAATATTGATTTTTTTATTTTTAACTCTTTCTTTTACTTAATTTCACTTCTTCAATGTATATCATATATTGCGGAAGTGAAAGTGCCCCGCTGTGTCTGGATCTGTGATAATCACGGACCCGGACACAGAGTAGGTCACCCCCTGTGGTGTCCTTTCCTGCCCGTGGGGTCCTACAAAAAGTAGGATCCCAAAAACAGGAAAAAATACGCAATGTGAACCCAGCCTTGGTGTTATTTTGATAACCTCCTGCTGATATAACAGGGATTTTATCACCAGCCCCCTCCCCCACTAATGATTGGCAGCTTTCTGCCTATGCACAGTGTACACTGAAGACTGCCAATCAGTGGTGTGGACACCGTCATACAGAGCTCTGGAAACTCTGGAAAACTAGAACATCTGCAGCAAGTTAAAGCAGTTTTCTATTACAAATTAAGTCCTTCATTACAGGAATCGGCGTCTCTGCCTCTACATCATGCTGCTCTCAGTTGAGCTAGTAAAAATCTGGTGACAGATTCCCTTTCAAACATTTCTGCAATTGGCTTAATGAAAAATGTGCAATCATTATTCTTTTGCAGCTTGCCTGCACGCATTGCCATACACTGCAAGCTGCTCAACTTCGTTCATTCTCAAGCCCCAGAGCGAGCGCCCTCTATGGTTAGCTTTTACTTCCTCTCCTAAACCTACATTTTATTTCAAATCTACCTACGGTAAATTAGATTTGAGCTTTGATTAATGTTCATGAGAGATGGAGATTTAGCTGTCCTAGATTCAGGCTGAATGGGATCCAGCAGCATTGTGTGGTGTAATGCATGCAAGCTGCAGAAGAAAATGGTAAAACTGTTGCATTGAAATCAATTGCAGAATTGTTTTTTTATATTATATAATACATACAACACCTTAAAAATATATATCTGCAATAGAAATAGATTAAGAGAGCCACCATATTCTGCTTGGATTTAGCCAGTGGATGTGAGCTATTTAGTGTAACATTGGGTTGGATCTCATTGCTGTAATCCAGAAGATTCAGTGATAAGTGATCAAATAAACCAGAGATCAATAAGAAACCCACATTATAAATAAAAGGACTTTGGATAGTGAGGAACATATGAATGGACCGATTGCCCTCCTTTTCCTATAGCTAAGCAGACAAGGGAGTTTTGGAAGTAGACTAAGGCCCCCATTCATTATTGCAAGTCACTTTCCGGTTTTGTCATTCATCAAAATGGAATTTGGTGATAAGTTAAAGCCTTTTTTCCTATCTTAAACTAAACGACTTTTGCAACTTTTGGTGCAAAAGTCTTAAGTTGGCACCAAAAGTTGTAAAAATTGTGTCAAATTGCAGATTTATCCAAAAATACACCAGGGGGCTGGAATGAACTTGCACCAAATTTAGCAACTTTTTAAAATTATGCAATTAATCAATTAGTCAGAAACGTATGGAATTGCTGGACAAAGTGGATAAAAATATCAAACAGCCGAGAGCATATTAAGTTCAAAGAAGAGGCGCCAAGGCAATGATGAATAGGAGATAAAGTGTTTAATGGGGCTGTCTACTACTTGGGCAACCCCTCATGTTCGCCCCATATAAAAAAGCCAAAACTTTTCCCTGGTGGCGGCACAGTTCTAGATGTCAGAAGTCCCACTCCTGGTGCTCATATGACATTGTTACGACACGCAAGCCCTACGACCAATCACTGCCAGCTTTCTTCTCCCCGCCTTCGGGCACAAGAAAACTCAACAAGTAGAGCCACAGCGCTCATCTCCTGTTAACTGCTCTTGTGTCCAAAGGCGGGGAGAAGAAAGGCGGCAGTGATTGGTAGTAGGGCTTGTGTGTCATAACAATGTCACAAGGGCTGTGGGAGAGCAACATCACTAGAACTGTGCCCGCACCGTAGGGGAGTTTAGGCTTTTATTTTTATGGGGGCTAACATGGGAAATGAGAAGGGGTTGTCCAAGTAGTGGACAACCCCTTTAAACTGCAGACTGATTGCTAGTGAGCTTGTGCATATATATTAGTGAATTACTGAACACATAGCTAATACCCAAATAGCTCTCTAACATCCGTGCAGTTTATTAGGGATTTTGGGGAACGCAAATTTAATTCTACGTGTGAACTTCCAGGAGAATACTGGAATTTTTCTAGATGAGCTGTCATTGTGGTCATCGATATATCCTGATTCTTGTCTTTTATGCTCCATAAAGCAAACACAAGTCTACTAAGAAAAGGTTTGACCATGAGGGCCTTGACATTGTATTGTGCTTCACCATATTAACCAGTTCGCCCATCTAAATGCCGCCATCCTGACCTCTGGCAGTCATACTCACTCATTAATGTGTTGACATCTGCAATTGTGACTTGCTTTATTCTGGTCTGTGAAGTTACCAGAAGACATTGTGCATCTTGCTTTGCTACGTCATTTTGCAATTATGACAAAATCTGTGAAGTCTCTGAACAAAGTCTCCAATGCAGATAGAACACAGCCTAAGAGGCAAATCTGCAGAAGCTTCAGTCCTCGAGGTCCACGGCTGATCCGGCTAGAAACTACAACCAGACACAACCAGAAGAAAGCAAATGTTACAATCGCTGACTGCTTCCACCTGACCTTGGGAGTCTGCATGGCTTCTAAGAGATTGTCCGCCCCCTGGTGAATCTGTTCGGTCGGGTACACTACATAGATGAATATGGTAATGATGAAGGCATCATAAGACGATGTGTTAAACGCTGCGTCTGCAGTTTGGTCGTGAAGATGAAATTGTCAAAAGCTTGTATGTATTCGTCCATCACAATGGGCCGGTCACAGATCAGCAGGTATATCAATGAGAGGAAGTTCCTGTTTAGAATGCAGCCGAGAGTATATTGTTTATGGTTCATAAAGTCTTACTACTGTCCTCCGACACCGGCGCATCACTGTGCAGCTTTCATGGTGCAGTAAATTAGGGAAGAAAAGAAAAAAATAGTGTCAAAATGCTCCTCCGAGGACAGTAAACCCCATTCACTTTGCAATGGTTAAATGGTATTTTATAAGCGTCTTCTACGTTGGGGCTGCTTTGCATTACATGAGTCGAGTACCTTGGAGATGACACACATCTGCAAGCATTTTATTAAATCCTTAGTCAGCACTTTTCTATCTGATGTGATTACTCCTTCATTTGACTTGAGAAAGAGAAGCTAAGATCTGGTAGTGGACTGCAGAATTCTGTCTGATGTTTCTCCTTGAAGAACGAATGGAGGACAGAAGGAAAATACTTCAAGACAGACAAGCGGTGATACAATGGAGCAAGGTGTCAGGACTCGTAATGGTCTTTTACAAGACACAATGCTGAAGACACCGTTACTTCACAGCTAATTTGTGTAGTAATTGGCTGTGAAATGCCTTCGCTTGACACTTGGTGAACTGGAATCCTGGAGGAAACATCTGATGATTATTGAGTTTTCTGGAAGGTGTAAACACTGGAGAGTAGGGAAATTTATGGAAATTGACTCCTAAAATTCAACAATAATATAGAAAATCCACCGGTCCAGTAGTCCATTCTATCAAAGGAGATTTGGAGTCTTTAAAAGCTTCTTATCCTCAGATGTGATGGCCAATTAAGTCATTGGTGGACACAGACGGAAGAGGCCCTGGGCAAGAACAGTATAGGGGCCCTTTGTGTCTAATATCTCATCATAATGTACAATTCCACCGGGATAGAGATGGTTGTGGCCCCCTTAACTCTTGGGCCCCACAGGTTGCAGTAATCATATGTCCGCCCCTAAATGAAGCAGTTCTTGAAAGGATTCCTACAATTAATCTGAGGAACAGGCGTTAAGGTACCGTTACACACACAGATATATTGCTTGCAACTCACTGGTTGCAGTGAATTCATGGACACATTGTTACATTTGTACATGGCAACAAGATGGAACAATGTGTCCATGATTTCACTGCAACCAGTGATTTGCAAGCAATGTCCGCAGATATCTCTGTGTGTAACCGTACCTTCAGTCTTACTGATCAACTGCAATCTTGGCAATCAAGGGAACCGAGGAGCAAGTGTTCATTTCCTACTGCCCCACTACAGGGCAATAAAAAATTCCATGAAACCCAATAAAATTGATAGACTCTATGTGTAATAATGGACACGTCGGATCCTTAAAAAGAGAAAAACTCTTCTAACCACCCTTCACTTTGACTTATGGAGGTCCCAAAAGAGAAACTTCCCTCAGTTTACTAAATTCTGTAATAGGGCATTTGAAAGCGTATTATATGCTAATAACATAGAAGCTCGCACTACTGTTTTTTCAATTAGACTGCCATGATCTGCAAAAATAATCATTATCCCCTTTACCACTTTGCCAACTAAATTCCACAGCTTTTTGTTCATCTATGTTTTATGCATTTAGACCAATCCACAATCTCCAGCCCAAGTCACTAGTTCATAATGCACTGTAGCCTAGATACTGGTGGAATGATGCTATTGCTAATATTTTGGAATATTTATAGGCAATGGAGGTAAAAAAAAGTCAAGACACCGCGTGTCTTGAGTCATGGTGACTTGATGGATGAAGATCGCTCTTCTGCACCCTAGATAGGTTCATCAGGGTCTTCTCCAAGCCGAGATAGCTCCACCAGGGTCTTCTCCAAGCCGAGATAGCTCCACCAGGGTCTTCTCCAAGCCTAGAAATGTTCACCAGGGTCTTCTCAAAGTCTACATAGGTCCACCAGAGTCGTCTTCAAGCCTAGATAGTTCCACCAGGCCTTTCTTCAAGCCTAGATAGCTCCACCAGGCTCTTCTCCAAGCCTTGATAGTTCCACCAGGCCCTTCTTCAAGCCTAGATAGGTCCACCAGAATATTCTCTAAGCCTAGATAGGTCCACCAGGGTCCTCTCTGCTGTTATCTTGATAGTATCAAGCCATCGGTTTGCTCGTCTTCTTCTTCACCTTGTTCCTTCTATTCTTCCGACCATGATGTCTTCTCCAGTGATTGCGCTTGTTGTACGATGTTTGTCAGCCAAACAATACTTCTGACGATCGTTCAGCTGACAGACATCTCAGCCAACTCTCCCACACACAGGAGCACTCAATTGGCTGAGCACTCCTGTGTTCTCTTTGAGAAAGCTACTGAATGACATGTCAGCCAGCAGCGTATATGAGGGAAAACAATGAATTCTATTGGCAATCTGCAACCAAATACAGATGATCGACATGAGATCTCAAGACAGTTCTCCTGCAACCCCTTGCAAACCAAACAGTTGGCTGAACTCATTGATACAGGCAGGTTTAGCCAACTTTAATGTGTATGGGGGCCTTTAGATATATATGCAACAGATGACCATTAAAAACCTCCATTAGGGTAATGGAAACAGTAAGAGCTAGACTATCGGTCCGAAAATCCAAATAGGCAGGTTGTTCTATTATACTGTCATTGAGATTGGCGCTGCATGGGAGTCTTTTATCATTGAATTATAATATTGTCATGATTCCCCTGCCCAGTGCGTCTTTGATGCAATGAGTGACAGTTTGCTGCACTACGGAGTCAGGGCTGTGCTAAGCGGTCAGTTTGGTGAGTGACAGCTTGGTCATCCAATCTAGTGCTGAGCTTGAGCTATTGATGTGTTAATTGACAGCTCAACTATCCAATCTGAGACTGGAAGGTGCTGGGCTTCTTCAGGTGTTCCCTGTTCACTATGATTATCCAGCTACTTAGCTGAGCAGTTAGTCCCAGATCTCTGCCAGTCGTAGCATTTCCCTCATTGGTGCATGTTGGCCTTGCTTACCTGTGTTTAGTATTCTGATCTATTGTAGCCAGACCTTGGACCTTATCTGACCATTAGTTTGCCACGTCTCTTTGCTCTGATCTGCTGCCCTCCTGTTATTTTGTCCCTAGACTGTGACCTCACTATGCCTTTGATAATACCCTTAATTAAATTAATGATGTACTTTCCTGGTATCTGATCCCGGAACGTTTAACTAACCTGCCTCACGGCTTGTCCGTGTAGTGACTAGTGTCACATACATATGAATTCCGAGAAGTCCGCCCCTCCCCCCCCCCTCCACGGGTATGCCATAAAATATATAGAGATTCATTACTGATCCAATAGCCAGTTGATTAAAAGAAGTCATGGCACCACAACAAGCACCATATCCCCTTCATTATTTAGCAGACAAAGCACTGTTTATATGGCAGTTGTCTGATTTTTTCACTTGAATAGGACTAAAGCTGGCTACACATTAGATAGATATTGACCATCTCTCCCATACATGTGAATGTTCAGCCGAGCGTTCCTGTGATCTCTATGAAGGAGCTGCTGCCAGTGGCTTATGTTCTCCGAGACCTAAAGGATTGGCCATAGAAATTCAACAGTCTGGATCCTTCTTCCTGCTACAAGAAAATCTTGCGGCCTTCATAAATATTCAATGGTCTGCTGGTTTGACCAACATTTGGGCCTTTAAGAAAGCTTCAATACTACTAAACACCGCAATTACAAATGTATGCTTTCCCCATCTGACGTGTGGCATGTCCTGTAGATAGACTATCAGCTTTCAAAGTCCTTGAAACCCCCCTTACATTGTGATCTCAAGGACTTATCACCTATTATTTTTGTTTTTCCTGCAGTCCTTTAAGCTACTTCCACATCTACATTTTTCAAATCAGGCAAGATTCTGACTTTTCTGAGAAATTCCGGATCCGGCAACATTGTGTTACTGACTAATGCATTGTGAATGGAGTTCTGGAAATGTGTGGTGATTTGCGTTTTTATCCGGATCTGAACAAATCGCCACTTCAGGCTTGTTTTAAAACCGCAAAAAGCGGCATTATTTTTGTCCGGTGCCAGAAGTGCCCGATTTGTCTGGATCCGAATGAAACCACAAATCACAAGTTCCCGGAACGCCATTCAAAATGCATTGGTTAGTAACACAATGTTGCCGGATCCAGAATATTTAAAAATGTCGGAATCTTGCCTGATTTGAAAAATGCAGATGTGAAAATACCTAAAAACCTGAAAACCAGAAACGTGTTAGGCGGAATCATTTGTAGTCGTCAGATCCTTTTACCTTGTTTTTAATGGATTTCTAATGAAGTGAAGATTTTGCTTCATCTATATTCTGAACTGAGGCGATGAATATTCCTTTTCTATTTGCTCTAAAAAGACCCTGTACTCGCCTCAAGTACTGCCGCTGGTCCAGCGCTGTCGGTGACTGTATTTCAGGGCTGACGTGTCATCGTGATGTCTCGCAAGCCCCACGTTCAGTCACCACTGGCTTCCTTCTCCGCCTCTTAGGACCGAATGAACCATCAACAGAAAGAGAGCGGCAGCCACAGCACCACTTCATTATTATTATTATTATTTATTTATATCCCGCCATTGGTTCCATGGCGCTGTACATGTGTAAGAGCAGAACAAGGACGAGAACATAAATAACGATGAATAAATGATACAGGTACGTTAGGGCAGAGATCCTGTCCACAAGGGCTCACAGTCTATAGGGGATGGGAGACAGTAGGAGGGGGAGAGGTGAGATGGTGCAGCGGATTAGGTCTCAGTGTGTGTTGTAGGCTTGTAGGAAGAGGTGGGTCTTCATGTTTTTTCTTGAAAGTTCCCAGGGTAGCGGAATGTCTGATGTGGTGGGGGAGAGAGTCCCAGAGTATGGCGGATGAATGAGAGAAGTCTTGTATGCGGTTGTGGGAGGTGGAGATGCGGGGGGAGAAAAGAAGGAGTTCTTGAGAGGAGCGCAGATTGCGTGAGGGGTGGTATCGGGAGACCAAGTCGGAGATGTATTGAGGGGACAGGTTGTGGATGGCCTTGTAGGTCAATGTTAGGGTTTTGAACTGAGATCTCTGGGAAGGAGCCAGTGGAGGGCTTGGCAGAGGGGGGAGACAAAGGAGTAATGGGGTGACAGGTGGATGAGTCGGGCAGCGGAATTGAGGATGGCTCGGAGGGGTGCAAGGGAGGAAGCAGGGAGGCCGGTGAACAGGAGGTTGCAGTAGTCGAGGCGGGAGATAATGAGGGCGTGGACAAGCGTTTTGGCAGTGTCATGGTCAAGGAAGGAGCGGATCTGTGAGATGTTTTTAAGCTGGAGGTGGCGAGGGCCTGAATATGTGGCTTGAAGGAGAGGGCAGAATCGAGGATTACACAGAGGCACTTGGCGTGGGGGACAGGTGAGAGTGTGTAGTCGTTGACAGTAATGTTTAGGTCGGGTAGGGGGGAAGAGCGACTTGGGGGAAGACAGACTTGGGGGGGGGGGAAGACAATGAAACTCGGCTTTATCCATGTTGAGTTTGAGGAAACGAGCAGAGAAGAAGGATGAGATGGCGGACAGGCAGTGTGGGATTTTGGATAGCAGGGAGGTGATGTCAGGGCCGGAGAGGTAGAGCTGGGTGTCGTCGGCGTAGAGGTGGTATTGGAGGCCGTGTGACTTGATGAGTTGGCCGAGGGTGTAGATGGAGAAGAGTAAGGGTTCCAGGACTGAGCCTTGGGGAACTCCAACAGATAGGGGGTAGGGTAAGGAGGAGGTGTGGGAGTGGGTGACGCTGAAGGTCCAGTCTGTTAGGTACGAGGAGATCCAGGAGAGGGCCAGGTCAGTGATGCCGAGGGATTCTAGAATTTGAAGCAGGAGGGAGTGGTCGACTTCATGTTAACTCATTTGGCTCAAAGGTGGGAGACAGCAGCCAGCAGTGATGGAACGTGGGGATCACGTGACGTCATAATGTCACTTCAGTTTCAAACCCGATTAATGATAATGCTGGCATGGTGGCAGCCCGGGAGGTGAGTACAGGGTCCTTTATTTTAAATTTTTAATGGGGGAAGCAAGTGGAATCAGGAGTTGTCTTTGTTGTGGACAACCCCTTTAAGAGCGTTTATTACTATTAAAATGGAAGGTAGTCCAACCAAAAAGAGTGCAGCTCCTGTTTTCCATCACAAGATCCTAAACCGCTGTACTGACATATTGCAACCGTGAGCTGTATCTGCAAAGCACTGCAAGACCGGTCTTCAAGAAGGGGAGGGGGTGGGAAGAAAGTTTGAAAGCTGAATTACCAGACAAAGACTTGAGAGTCGTGCTGCACAGCTAAAATAAAACTCCGACTCAGCACCTTCTATTGATTAAAAACTAACCTTTAAAGTAACTCTCAGAGTGTGCGGTTAGCATTTAAATTTAGGCATGTCATGAAGTTGATTTGTGATACAGAATACCAACTCCATAGGCGTCACCCTCTCATCAATTTCCCAAAGCAGCCAGAATATTTCACAAAAATGCCAATAAGAAGGAGAAATCTTAAAGAAGATCCTAATGTACTCGGCCCCTTATCCCCCGACTGTTAGAAGTGTGCAAAGTGAAAAACATAATTGCCCCTTTGTCTGACTTTTCCCAAGTACCAAGGAAGGGCCGAGTAATTAAACACACAAGTGTGGGGTCCCACTCTCCTACTTGGGTCATAAATTACCCAGAATGAATACTTCAATGTGTTTGCAGTGGATTTGCAACGTCAGAGAAAAGGGGAAGGTTTGGTGGGAGGGAGCTGGGACTTTCTTGCTAATGATAGTCACGTCTGGCTCTGTCTGGTTGCTGCTAACAACCAGACATGATGTAACACCACGATGAACTTGAACTTGGGGAGTTGAAATGGGAACAATAGACCAGAGTAATCAATAATGCCTATTTCAGTGAAGGATTACGGATCTGCTCTGGGGTAACCTTGTCTGCAAGACTCAAGCTCAAAACTAAGAAAACTTTTTTTAGTGCATTTTGTTGTAAGTGCAAGAAGAATAATGTAAATTAAGTTTATTTTTGGCCAAGGATTTGGATTTTTTTTTTTTTTTAATTGTGCAAAACCCAGCCTGAAACTGTGCAAAAGAATGGCAAGGCACCAGCTGTTTACACATGGCAAGTTCATTCATAAGCCATGTGCACAGCTGCTCCCAAACGTGGGTCATGGAAGGTAGCCGAAAAGCATTGTCTGTAATAAGAGTCTGCTGCCCGGGCCAAGAACTCACTGAGTGCGCTGGGAAAGAAGCCGCTTTAAATCCAGTTACAGGATGGAAATGTTCTGTATCTCAGGGCAACCAATTGCAGATTACAGGTTTTTTTTCTTTTCCGGAGTAAAAAAAATATATCGTAAAAATCTTCTGCTCTGATTGGCTTTTAGGATTACAATGGGGATATCTGATAACTTGTAGCACTGCTATGTTACTTTTGTGGGAGGAATATTGTGTCCTTGCTGCTTTACAACTCGTGGAAAAAAAAAAGTTTAAAAAAAATCAACATATTGGAAATGGAAAAAAAAAATCCCGTGCAATTCAAGTTACGTTACTCCAAGATTGGAGATCCACTAACATTGAGAGTGACCGACTTGTCACCAGATGGCAATGAGTAGATGTTGGACTTTGTGGGTCTTTGTTTAATCACAATGTAGAGATCAGGGGCGGACCTACCGTAGTGCAGCTGGTTCAGCTGCACCAGGGCCCGCCAGGCTGAAGATCCGCCACTGGTAGAGATGATGTTGGTTACATCCATGTAACCGCTGCAGCCAATCACTTTAGCTGTATTGGGCTGTGCTGCTGAGGCCAGTGATTGGCTGAGACAGAATGACGTCACTCAAGACGGTGAATATTAGTTGACTCCCCAAAACCTTTTCAACCCCCTGATGACATCAGCCATATATGTGCAGCAGAAGTCGTAGGTCTTGTGCAGGAACTGGTCATGTATGGACAACTCTAATCCCAGCTAAACTAGCGGCTCCTCTATTTTCCCAAAATCATACTCTAAATGAATGACTCGTGTATTAATGAGAAGCGAGAACTTGAGTGCCCAAGTCTCTAAATGAACAGGTTGAACTGGCTGAACTCATGTCCCGAGTATAATGAGTCAATGGGAAGTCCGAGCATTTTTCAGTAAGTCGGAAAAATGGTCACATTTCCTATTGACTTCCATTATACTTTGTGCACAAGTTGAGCCTGTCCGAGCGTCCAACCTGCTTGTTTTGAGTATGGAGCATTCACCCATCGCTCATCACTAATCATTTTGCTCATAGTAAGATGGTAATTAGAATGATCGAGCTTAATATTTATATAATTAAAATTTGTAAATTTTCCTAATTAAGGATGCAGCAAGCGACACAATTAATAGATCAATTATACAACGTTGATGATTTTTATTGTCATTGTGACATTCTACCTGCTCGGACAAAACCCAAAACTGACCCCGACTCCTTCTCTTTGGCTGCCGAAGTTGTTCCCTTCCTTCCTCATTGCAGTCGTCGTGCTGTCATTATTTTTCCATTCCCCTAAACATAAAAAGGTTTTAATATTTATATGACACATGAAATAATGTGATTAAACAATATAACCTTTCCCACTGAAAATAAGCCCCAATTACAAGAGGAAACTATAAAAGTTGGGGCCCTTGAAAGATGGAAACAAGAAAAGAAAAAATAATAATAGTCTGCAGGCGGGAGAGGCGGGAGGAGTGCGGCAAATACAACTGGAAACGTTACAAGAATCTAATCGACTCGATCTAATCAGCGAGAGAGGAATCCCCCAGAGGGTTTGGTTCCTCGTATTTGTACTTCGGAGCTTAGTCTATCCCCATATAACACCAGACCCAATGTTACAGCTACAGTCGGCCATTTTGAAGCTATAGAGCCGTCGTCTGGTCACACAATTATTCATTTCTAGACTTGTTCTCATGTCTCTCCAGACAATAAGGATGCAAATTTTATTTATAGTGAATTTGACTTTTGCTAACTACATTTTCAGTATTCCTGGAGACTGGTTATGCACTATTGGTTTTAACTAGAGATTAGCTAATCAACTTTCTGCAGATTTTTAAGGAGTTTGCTGAATTCAAATAGTTTGTGATTCACTTTTCCCAAATTGCCTTTAATGTCCACCGCCATTTTACACACTGCAGAAGATTGTTTCAGTCAGAGAAGGGTCACATTACCTTGAGTATAGATAGGCAAGTTTTCCCATAATACCTTGTACCCATCACATTACATGGTATAGCACAGCCAATCAGCATGTACCATCAGAGCCTGTATAAAAGCAGAAGCAAGGAATGCAGCTGCCACTTTGTAGTGAATATGGATAATAAGAATGTCACAGTTCAAAGTTTAGTCAGAGATAAAGGGTGCAAAAGCCAAAACAAACCCTGAAGAAGCTGCACAGATAGCGACAGTACAGTAAAGGGGATGTCACACGCGTCGATATCGCTGTCAATGTCGCTCGTACGTCACGGATTTTCAGTCACTCAAGCGACATAAAAGTGACGCAGGAGCGACATTGAAGCGTGTGACCAAGCGATGCAACCAGCGACATGTCGCTGATCGCCGATCGCAGGTTTCACTGCCAGATGTAAAACCTGTCGCTCATCGCTCAGTAGACCTTGTGCATCGCTGCGTGTGACACTAAACTCAGCGACGTATTTTCTATTTTGACAACGTACAAGCGACTAAATAAAATCGCTCGCAAGATGGCGACATCACCGCATCACTGGGTCATATTGACGCGTGTGACATCTTACCTGCGATAATTCCACATCGCTCAGGCGATTAATAATATGTGACGCATGAGCGATATTGCAGGCGACATTGACACGTGTGACAGGCCCTTTAGGAACCGATTCCATCCATTTAGTTATTTCTATTGCAGTAATTTGCACATGACTATGGTTGTGTTTGCTCTAGAAAACTTCAAAAGAGTTGAAGACAGACCTAGGAGACCTCATTCTTACACACATTTTTAGGGCAAATGGAATCTGTGACTATTTTCAGTTCTCCTGAAATCAATTTGTTTGCAAAGTTGAGTTGAAAAAGATTTGCACTTCCTAGAATGTAGCGCTTATTTTGTGGAATCTGTACAATTTTCACCAGGGCTGTGGAGTCTGAGTCGTGGAGTCTGTGTCACGGAGTCGGTTTCCATTTTGGTGGAGTCAGATTCGTGGACTTTGAGGAGTCGGATGTTGGGCTGACGCGCTCCACAGCTCTGGTTTTCATTACAAAGCAGAAAAAATTAATTTACTAAACTCCAAATTGATTCATACAATAAGTAAAAATGTAACCGTACGTGTCATAGAGAAAGATAAAAATCCATCACACGTCACTTTTGCTGTCCGTTATAACGGAAATAATAATAATAATAATAAAGCTTTATTTATATAGCGCCAACATATTCCGCAGCGCTTTACAATGTAGGGTTAGAGTACAGAAAATATAATACAGTAAGTAATTACAGTAGAGAACAAATACAATTCAAATTCAATGTAAAAAAGAAAATACAATAAATAAGGCAAGAAATGAAGGTGACCCTGCTCAAAAGAGCTTACAATCTACGAAACCATTAACATTTCCATTGTAACGGACAGCACAAACGTAATGTGAACCTCGCCTAACTGGTAGAAGATGAGCTGGAAAGACTTTAGTGCAAATAGGGTCTAATCATGCGAAACACTGGAGGAAGAGAGAGAGCAATAACACTACATCTGGCCTCTGTTCAGCTATGACCTCTTGCTGTGTACAGGTAATTTCAGCAGAGGAATGCTTGGGAAAAAGAAAGCAAGACTGGAAAAATGTGTGCAAAGTATCATGGCTCCAAGCATCAAAAATACTTAAAGTGGTCGTCCACTACTAGGACAACCCCTCCTGATTCGACTTGTTTTCCCCTGTTCAGATAATAAACCCTATACTCGTCTCTTGTTCTGCTTCCATTCCAGCACTGTTGGGGCGCACATGACATTGTGACATCATACGAGACCAGCGTCCAATCACTGCAGGCTTCCTTCTCCCCACCTTCAGATATAGAAGCGATCAATAGGAAGTGAGTAGCAGCCGCAGCACTCGCATCCTCCTGATAGCCCATTTAGTACAAAGGCTGGGAGAAGGAGACGGGCGGTAATTGGACACGGGGCTCACGGGACGTCACAATGTCATGCGAGCCCCAAGTCGCGGTTACCAACAGTTCTGGAATTAAAGCAGAACAAGAGATTGATTCAGAAGGGTTGTCCTAGTAGTGTACAACCCCTTTGAGACAATATTTTAGAATTGGTTTCAGACATTGAATTGTTACCACATTAATATTGTTATTAGAGATGAGCGAGTACTAAAATGCTCGGGTGCTCGATGCTCGAGTGTAGCATCCCAAGATACTTGTGTACTCGGCCCGAGCACCGAGCCCAATGTAAGTAAATTAGTGACAGGCTCCGCCCACAGACTTCCGGCTATAAAATGAGTGTTTCTGGGAAAGGGCGGTGGGGGTTGTTTCAAATCGTCGCAACATACAACACCTCGCTGTGCCCCCAGAGGGACCCTAACAATCAATCTGCTCTCTGTGAGGTGCCAGATTACTGTGTGCACTGAAGGGAGCTGTGTATTTGTGTCAGATCGATAATTATTAGCGAGTAGTCCAAGCATCTTGGCGGTACTCGGTGCTCACCCAGCATCCTGAGTACCGGGATACTCGTGCGAGTAACGAGTAGCGCCGAGCAATTGTTAATTGTGATAGAAATGATCAAATGGTAAAACAACATTGTGTGTTGATCTGAAAACTGTTCCTCAACTCATCAGAATGGATTTCTTAGTTGACGAGTATCGGAATGTTTGTAGATTCGCAGTCTGGATGACTTGGCGATCTCTTCCTCATAGTAATTTAATGGCAAAGTATAAAAACAAATGTCTAAACTATTTTTCTTTTGTCTTTTCAGTCCTGGTACCTGGGATAACGGTCACAGATTTCTATACAACAAACATGACAGACCACCTGGCCCTTCCCATCTCTGTAACATGGAAGAAAACGGTGAGAACACAGCATAGTTGCTTCGCTCCAATGGAAGGGGAAGACTTGTGTCAACAGCAGAACAACGTTGAATGAGAAGAAAACAAAAAAAGAATCTTAAGTGGTCGCATGGCAATGACCCCTATAATCAGCCTTACTTCCCTTCCTTTTTTTTAATGATTACTTTCTTGGGATCTGAAGAAAGTTCTTGCCGGAAAAAGCTGGGCATCATGGCATTTGAAGTGTTTCATTGGTAGTGTAACCATTCGGTGGTTCTGGGTAGCCTTAGTCTGAGGTTTCTTTTCTTTTTTTTTTCTTTTTTCCTTACCAACTTGCTGTAAAACACCGTCATCATGAAGCCCAGCATTTTCTGCAGTCCCCACTCCTTCTTTACGTCCATGGTTGTGAAACCTCTTGAGGAGTTTCGGAAGTGAAGCCCCCCCCCCCACCTTTATAAAAGAAAACGGACTTAAAGCACTCTTAAAACATACATGTAAAATAACATGTGAGATGAACCTTCTACTACTATGACTAAGACCACACTACAGTTGTTTCAGATAACATGGAAGTTTACCCTCTCATGGTCCAGAGCCTCCATATGTTTCTTTTTTTGCAGAGTGCTACTTCACCTAAAAGAAAATGGATTTGCAAAAATACACGAAACGTGTAACATCCGGTTATCACAAACTGCACTTTTTCTTTTCTTTTTTTTTGTAATTTAATGACCTTCCTTCTCCCCCCACCTCCCTGCGGAATTGATGAAGTTGTATCAAAAGGACACAACACAGATGCTTCACTAACATATCAACAACACGTCCGCTCTTCTTTCTTTCAAGGAGTAATCACATCCATGACCCACCCACGAGGAAGCTGTTAACATATAATTTCATTCGAGTTGCAGAGCAATGTTAAAAAAAAAAAAAAGAAAAGAAAAAAAAAATTGTCCAGAACTTTTATTATTCATGTAAGAAAAAAAGAAATGCTGCACTTACAAAAATAAGCTTTTCTGAGACAAATTTTCAACAATGACAGAGAAACACAGAAACGGGGAAGATGGTCTGTATTGACAGAAACTGACAGGAACCAATCAAAACAGTCATGTTTGGATTGAGTAAAGTGCAATTTCATTGGATAGGTAAATATCTTTGTAAGATAGAGATTGTTGAAAATTCTATTTTTGTTTTTTCAAGTCCTACCACCCCCGGGACTCTAAATTATAGGGGTTTAAAAAAAATAGAAAAAAAAAAAACAGCCTTGCAAAAGAAAGGGGAGCTATTTTTGCTTTTTATGTTTTTTATTGTTAAAACTTGTATCCCTTAAAAATGAAAAAAAAAAAAAAAAGAAAATCTAAAAAAAAAAATATATATATTATAAAACATAATGGTGCTTTTACCACAATATGTTAACTACATTAAATGCTAAGTAATCATTTTTCTTTTATCAAAGCACATAACAAAAACTGAATCATAATAACTTGTTAATTTTATAAGCTAAAGTCACTATTAGTGGTTATGCCAATTCAGACAAAACGCTAAACCTTCCCAATATCGGATTTAGTCGGGCGCCTCAGGATCTTTATAAATGTCCAGATTTTATCCATGTCATTATTTTTTGTTTATTTTTAATCTTTTTTTTTTTATTTCTTTTTTTTATTCCATCACTCGTATTCTCTGGACTATAAATACGGATCAATCTAGAGGGGGAATTTCAGCAATTGCTGAAAATAAAAAAAATAAATAAATGAAATTGAATTATAGATTTTATGTATGTTATGTACTTAGAGAATAAAGCGTAAAAAAAACTTAAAAGGACAAAAAAAAAAAGTCAAAATAAACAGAATTCCCCCGATTTATTTTCTAGCAGACAGCGGAGCGTCCCTTTGCTTCGCATGCAACCTTACGGAGGTTTCCTATACTATACATATATTATATACTTTCTGGCGGACGGATTTGCCCGTCGGAAGAAAAAAAACCGTCTCTGCATGTTTAGTGTTAGTATCTCATTTTTATATACTTAAAGTAGGATAAAGTAGAGTGCATTAAGACAAGACATTTTAATCCTTATTCCAGGCACTTGCCTTTTTACCCCTCTCCCCCCGTTTTCAGCTGTAATGGGGCATTTTCTTGCCCTTTTTATTGGCCGTGAAGGAGTTAAACTCTGCGTGTTCAGCCCCGTTGAGGGGCTTTTTGCTACTGTCCTGTACAATCAAGTCCATGAAATACTTGGGAAGACACTTTGCTCCTCATCTATTTTTATTTTTTTTTTATATATATATTTTTTGTTTTCTTCTTGACTTTTTTGGGTGCGTCGGGGGGGACGGCTTTGGATGCGTTCGCAACACATTGCAGGCCTCTCTAGCAACCAATGGGTTAATTTGCACGAAGATGAAATAAATTCCATATCAATGTGCCTTGCCCTGGATAGCGATTATTTGTGAAATTGTTGCACATGTTCCTATATAGATAGGGGGGAGAGAGTTCCCCGCTCACGCGGTTTTTGGAGACACTTTTTATTTGTTTTCTTGTAAATGTGACTTTTTCTGTCAGACGTTGCAGGCTTCACCATGTAGGTAGATACTTTAGTTATATCCCACCAGTAGGAGTAGTGTGCTTAGTCTTGTAGTGTCTGTGCTATTTTTGCGTAGGAGATCAGTATTTTGGGGGGGGGAGGGGATGTTTGCTGCATTGTGACAATTTATTTAGGAGTCTTCCTTTTATTTTTTATTTTTTTGTTTCCCTGATCAATGAAAATATGCAATACCTGCTTATATCATGTAGTCAAAGCTTAGCGAATTTATTAGAATTTTATTTTTTGAATTTTAATTTTTTATTTGACCAAAGTTGGTGCTGTACTTGACGCAGTGTGTTTTAGGTGTTTAGTCATTGTATCCTTTGTGACTACGAAATGCACATGCAGGAGGGGGCCTCTTAGAGAAGCAGTCAGACTGTGAAGCACTAAGCTGTACCCTGCTTTGAGCAACTTTATTATTGTTTTTTTTTTATTATTTTGTTTTTTGTGTGTTACAACCGTTCCTATCACAAGCAAGCCTTAAAAAAACACAAAAAAAAAAAACTGACTTCCTTTTCCTGAAAAAAATAAACTTATTTCCCCTCACACCCCATTTTTATTAGCAGACAGCAATCAACCCACGTTCAATAGCAAAGAGGTTCTAACGCCCATTTTTTATATGCACGTTTTTAAAAACTTCCAACTTCCGAAAAAGAAAAAAATTGTTTACCGGTTCTCTCTATTTAAGAAAAAAAAAGGAAAAAAAAAAAAAACAAAAAAAGAAGAAAAAATGAATACAAATGTTTTTTGGATTTTTTCATATGTGTCTGATACGTGGTTGAGTAGTTGTATCGTGTGAGTGTTAGTGAATCGTGTCCATTTTTCTGTAGCCAGCATCCTTTGCCTTTCCTATAGCACTTAGCTGGGCATTACCTTATGACATATGTGCACTAAAAACAAAAACAAAAAACAGCTTGCAGTGCTTCACAGTGAAGGGAAATAAAGCCTAGACAAACATTTTGTCAGAACCTTGCTATAAGTCAAGGCGTTACCAGTAAATTGGTTGTACATACAATACGAACGCACCCTTTTATAAACATGCAAAATAAGCAATAGCTCTGGGCAGTTGTAGGGTTTTTTGTTTTTTTTTTTTTTTTTTTTTTTTTTTAGTTGTTGTTTGTGTTGTGGAAAAAGAGAGCAAACTGCCCGCTCAGATATGTAATTTGTATGTTGTATAGTTTTAATGAGTACACTGATTTATTCTACCCTATTTTATAAATGCAGGACTTTTGTAATGTTTAAATGAGGACAATTTTCTGTAAATTTAGCTTTGCAGATTTTTCGATTGTTTATTATAACGGCAACGCTCTTAGAATTATTTTTTTTTTGTCGGGAGGGTGGGCATTGGGCTTTCTTCTTTTTGTTTTTCTTCCTTTCAGGAACTGGATTTAAGTTAAAACTTACCCGTTTCCTTTTCATTTTTTGTATGTATTTAAATACAATGATTTTTTTTTATTTGTTTCTTCTCGCATCAGTATAGCATATTCCTATACTTGAGAAGTATGGGCCACTAAAGAACCATTTTAAATGGACATTACAGGTATGCTGTATTTTTTAAGTGTTCGATCACTTGAGGTTGAGGATTTCTGAAGAACTTCTCAGATAAAAGTGTAAAAGATGTTTTAAAGGCTTTAAAACATTACATTAGGCAGTCGAGGATGTTAAAGAACAAACTTGTGTCAAGTATAGAATTAGTGAAGTTTACTTACAATCATCCGCCACCATATAAAGAATACAGCAAGGAATCATGGAGGCTCAAATCTGCCTTTTTTAAAAAATGATTTTTAATAAATTGCAAAATTGGACACACGAGCGGTAATGCTGGGTGTGCAGCGAATGCATATGACATTTTGAAATAATGTCACTATGCATAGGGAACCCTAGAAAAATATCCAGAATTAAGTGCAATTTAGCAAACTTCAAATATGCAGTGTGAATATAATGAGAAATACGAGGCCTTCTCCATTGTAACATATTAGCACCTACTTAGAAAATAAATGGGGTAACAAACCCAAGAAATGGATACAATTTTTAATCACTAAATTAAAAAAAAAATATTTAACAAGACAATGACATTTATTTTATAGATTATATATCACCGTGGCCATTGATTGTTTTTCCATCTCTCTCTACAAATATGCAGAAGAAAATACGCCGCATAAACATTTTACCTCTCATTTTCTTTTTTAAACCCTTATAAAATTTAAAAATTCAAGTTCAGGCATTTAATTTTCATCTCAATATTAGTTTATATAAGTTTTTTTTTTATTACATAGTTTATATGGTATATCGATGCTATGGTATATCGATGATATATAGGGTATATCGATGATATCAAATGTTAAATTTGTCCCTTCTCCAGTGTTAACCATCATAAAAAAAAAGAGAAATTTTAATGCATTTTTGTCTTTATACAACATATGATAAGTGATAAAATACTAAGTCTACATTCCCACAATCAGTATTTGGAGAGTTGTTGGTTCTGCATGTTTTTGGTGCGTCAAAAATGCAGCATCTTACAGTTCCAGCACAGTGAATGGGATTGATAGAAATCTCCTGCCCACCTGCACTTCTTTTTTACAGTGCGGAAACTGACCTGCGGTGCGTTTTTCAAATTCACAGCATGTCAATTTTTCCAGCGGAAAGCTACGTTTTCTGTGCAGAATTTCCCCATAGACATGTGGAATCGCATAGAAATGCATGTAATCTGCACCTAAGAATGTCAATAAAGTTTTGTCAAAGACACATACAAGGAAGTTTCAAAAACAAAGCAGCTTTATTTAAAGCATGACACACTAAAAAGAGACAGAACCACAGCATCAAAAAAGGCATAAAATGCAATTTACATAATGGGTACAGGAATTCTTCAACATCAAAATCACACCAGATACTGATCGTGGGAACATAGCCTAATACAAAAGATCCCAATTTCTTTGCCTGACCCCATAAAAGTTTAATTCTTCCCTCTCCTTAAGTAACTATCTGTATTGTAGGCGAAGAATATATTTGGCAAATGTGGGCATAAATTTATCCCTTGCATGCTGGCACAGGGTTTCCATAAGCCGGGCTCGTCTTGGCTTTCCTGTTATTAGTTCCATCTTTATCATTAAGGATTGCCTTCTTTTCCCTTCCTTGGGTCATAAACTGTGATTAGTACAACACTACAATATAAGATCTGCAGATTTGGCGTTACAAAGTGATCGTTGCCTAGGATCCCTTTTTCTGAAATGCACTTTGCCAGAAGCACATGCTCTATGTTCCTTGGTCGTGAAGAGGTAGATGGATGTCATTTTCGGCAGACGAACAGGGTAATGAAGGAAGGTCTTTTCCTTGACCATTAGACCCCATTGTTCATTGGTCAGGTTGCTGCACACTCGAGCCGGATTGCGCTGCTGTTTTTTGTTATTTTTTTTGTAAGATGAAATCTACTCTCCGCACACCCCATCACTCAAAAAGTAAAAGTTACACACAAGACTTTCTCTATTTACTACGGTATATTCATTAGCCGGTAACAATATGCAGATCCCACGGCAGTTTGTTCTTTGCTTTTCTTAAGATTTTTTCCAGCTTGGAGTAACAGTGTTATATATTTTTTCTTTAAGAACAACACAAAAGCTTCAGTTTCATAGTTTTATTTTCTTGCGGTGATATATATATATATATATAAAACTCTAACAAAAACGTCGATCAATATTGTACTTTGCATTGTGTCTCTGTAAAGTAGGATTTTTTTCTTCATTCTTTTTTGGGGAATTGTGGGGATTTGAAAGCCTTCATAGAACAAAGAAATATCCAGCAGGAGAGGTCCAGTAGTATGGGAGTTGTGAGATGACATTGCAGCTTATTTTTTTTTTTAAGGACTCGTGGGTGGAAGCCAGTTCTTCGTATCCATTAGCAAGTGCTTGTGGGTGAAGGTCAGTCCTTCATATCCAATACCAAGTGCTTGGGGGAAAACCAGTCCTTCGTATCCACTAGCAAGAGTTCGTGGTGGAGGCCAGTCCTTCGTGTCCACTAGCAAGATGCTCGTGGTGGAGCCAGTTCTTCGTATCCATTTGCAAGTGCTTGTCGTGAAGGCCAGTCCTTAGTATTTACTAGCAAGAGCTGTGGGTGGAGGCCAGTCCTTCGTATCCACTAGCAAGAGCTCGTGGGTAGAGGCCAGTCCTTCGTATCCACTAGCAAGAGCTCGTGGGTAGAGGCCAGTTCTTCCTTGTCTTTTGGCCTCACCACACTCTACATTGATATATAATTTATATTATATTTTTGTCCCAGCCTAATGGATGACAATTGTAACATTCAGATAATAAAGGGACTGCTATGTACAGCCTAAGAACATGTCACCAACTGGTTTTGGAAAAAAATCCACAAAATTCATGACATGGTGCTAAGATAGTCCAGCTAACTGATGGAGGCCTATATCTCTACGTAGGCTGATCCAGTTCTTCTGTTCACCCATGTAAACGCATAGCAGTGTTCTTCTCTGCATGGAAACTATGCACTAACCTTACCTGAGACCAGATACGATCAACTTAAAAAAAAACGTTTCCGTTACCTTTCAGTCCTTGCCTTCCTTAGTCATTCTTATTAAGATGCCAGCTTTAGGACAGAATGAAATATATGATAAAAACCAGCAAAATATCTGATTTCTGAAATGTAGTGCCTGTGAAACCTGTATTATATGCTCTTCTAAAGAAATTTCTATCTACACCGTGAGCCTTTTGCTGTCCGTCAGAACCGTCTGATGTAAACTAACCTTACCATGAATATGCATGCAGTCCCATACTGCTTCCTCATTGGAGCCAGAAATTTTGGGGGGTGTTGATTTGATTTTTTTTGCCCGTTATTTTTTGTTGTTCGTCGCAAAGTTTAGTTTATGTTTTTTGTTTTTTTTCTTGGGGTATTTCAGTATTTATGGAGGTCATATACATCTTACAACTTAAGTTCAGTATTACAAATTCAATTTTTTATTCACTTTTTGTGATTTTTGTTGACATCTTACGGGAAACTTGTTTGATCTGTTAGTTCATTTCACAAACCTGATTTTTCTAGGTTGAGACAATGATTTCCCGTCTTCACACCAGACCTCCGATTGACAAGAAAAAAAAATAAAATTCTGTACTTAAACGTTTTGACAATTGGTTTCACATTCAAGCTCGAAATACGTCGTATGTAACTGTTCAGTTTCTTTCTTGTGTGTTTTTAATCCAATTCTTTTATTCTGTACAACCTTTTGGGCCTGATTCATGAAATATATGAACCTATGTATCATCACACAATGCAAGTAAACCAGTACGATTGGTTTTTTTTCTATCTGATCAATTTTATCTATGCTGCCCCTCCCCCGCAAAATTTGGGTGGTGGATGGACCTGACATCAGTGTTTTAATAAATGTATTATCTCCACAGCTCGTTTCCTCATGATGATTAATTTAATGTGAACCAAGTTAATGTAACAGCATCAATTTAAAGTTTGAAAAATCCTCGGGTCTGCAAATTTGTGATCACTTTGTATTTTATGGCTTGTAACAGATTTCCTTTAGCGAGTTTTGTCGCCTGCGCAAGCTGGTCTTGATCAACTATCGCTTTCAGAATTTAATAAAAAATCATTTCTGCTCTCGAGTCACCACTAAAGTGCCGAAAATGCTCCTGTTCTTGACAGCTGCTCTCACAAATTCATTAAATATCGTAATATTGTATTATTATTATTATTTTAACTCCAATGGTATGGGAATTGTTTAGCCTCAATATTTAATTGTCCAATCAAAAAAATTAAAAATGTCAAAAATTTAAATTTGCAAGAAATTAAAAATATACTAAAAAGAGGAAATCTGTCCTTTATATTTACACAATTAGTCATATAAAGAATAACTATATTAGTTGTATTTTTTAACATTATTTAAAAATAATAATGCAGGTTCCCTCAAATTTTTATGTTTTTAATTTTCTATTTGTATTTATTTTTTTATTATCTTTTACATTAAGTTTTCATGTTCTAATGTTATCACCCAGA
This sequence comes from Allobates femoralis, assembly GCA_033576535.1. Classification (NCBI taxonomy): domain Eukaryota; kingdom Metazoa; phylum Chordata; class Amphibia; order Anura; family Aromobatidae; genus Allobates; species Allobates femoralis. Next base: position 114,505,164 of record JARQOC010000007.1, read on the forward strand.
GGATTGGAGAATACTGACACTAAGAAATTAAAAATACACTAAAAAGAGAAAATCTGCACTTTATTTACACAGGAATAAAAGAAACAAGAACATTTTGTGCAATTCTATTTTTAATTTTTTTACATTATTTAAAAAAAGCTGCAGGTTCCTTCAATTTTCTGTTTTTTAATTTTTTTTTATTTTTCATGTTCTAATAAGAATATGGACACTAAAATATGCTGAAAAGAGGAAATCTGCACCTTTTTATTTACACAAATAGGGATAAAAAAAAATAACATTTGTTGCAATTCTATTTTGAATTTTTTATATTATTTATAGAACAAAATGCAGGTTCTCTCAATTTTTTATGTTTTTAATTTTCTATTTGTATATTGTTATTTTTTACGTTGGTTTCATGTTATCACCTTGAGGATTGCAGAATGTGGACTGTAAGAAATTAAAAATATACAAGATAGAGGAAATCTGCACCTTTTTATTTTCAGAATTAGGGATAAAAAATTCTTTTGGTGCAATTATATTTTGTGTTTTAGGTTTCCTCAATTTTCTGTGTTTTTAATTTCATATTTTTACGGTTACATGCTATCATGTTGTCACCCAGACTATGGACAGTAATAAACATTTTTTTGAGGACAATATTTGTGCATTTTAGCTAAAGGTCTCCACCGGGCCTTTGCAGGGTGCAGTCTGGCTTTCATCTAATGCAAACCCACATCCAGTTTTATATTTGATATTTGTGTGCGGTGTAATAATAATCCTAATAATAATCAGCCCTTAATGTCAGGATGCAATAGACTCACACATGGCACCATGTGCTCCATGTGTCTGGTGAAGCCTCCAGCTCTGTGCTCTCGGGGACATATAGTCCATTGAATGGCTTCTTTGTCCCCCATTCTTTACAGAATCACACAACCATACATTGTTGGCATAAGTCAAGGGTGCAGACAGCAGGTGAAGACGGCCATCCTTACAGGCTTGGGATTGCATTGGGAATTGGCCCTTTGTTTGCACGACTAGGTGGGATCTATTTTGTAGCCGTGGGAATCTCCTGTCCCCCCTTTATTTTATCTCTTCATTTCTCACAATCCTGGGCTCTTCATTGAATACCGCGCTGCAGCCAAGCTGGCTCTTGACCACGTTAAACCCTTATCTTTGTGTTTAATTAATCGCCTCATAATGGCTGTTTTTTTTACGATCTTCAACGAGAACTCCTTGTGTGCCTGCGTTAATACAGTCCCTTGTTTTATGAATCAGGCTCTCCGTGCCTCTCCTACCATGTATTTACTCATGCTTGTTATCAGTTTATTTTTACTGTGTTCTGTGAAAAAAAACAATGTAATTGGTTGAGAATCACTGTGGGTATGAATTGTTATCCGACTAAATCTCTGCAGGTTTTATTTGAGCTGGTGTGTGGATTAGTTAACTCTTGTACTCAGCCATTAGTGCAACCAACTCTTACATTACAATACAATTACTGGAAACGAATACTGCATTTCCTATGCAAAAAAAAAGGAAAATAAAAAAAATTGCTAATGCTAAATGTCTCGTCTGGGAGTTGTTTTTTTCTTGCATTTCTGGTTTTCAAAAAAATTTACAAAAATGAAACTATGATTAATTAAAAATTATTTGGATTATGGTTGGCGTCCCTAGAAAGATGGGTTTGGCTTTACCAAGATGGTATTTTAAGCCTGAAGTCAGTGATACTAGGCGCAATGGCTGGAGGTGGTAAGCCAAACCTCCAACTCCTCAATTTCCTTGAATCCAACGCCACCAAAATGGACACAGACTCCGACTCCACCAGCGGCTGCCTAATTTTACTTTGGCTGGCAAAAAAAAAAAATGCGTGGGCTCTGCCCTAATTTTATTTGCCAAACAGGGTAAAATCTAGACAACTGAGGGCTGGTATTCTTAGTGAGGTGAGGGCCCATTGTTTTAGGGCCCTCCTACACTAAAGAATAGCAGCCGCCCATAAAAATGGCGCTTTCATTGTAGTGCACTTTCAGCGACCCTGGTGGCAGTGGCACGCTGGGTAATAAGGGGTTAATACCAGCTTTGTATTAATATAATAATACTCTAATGTGTACGGCAACCAAGCACAATCACCGTCCAGACTGAGGAAATGCAGTCTGACTGCAACAGCCAATCACAGAGGCTCTCCTAGTGTGTTGATCGCTTGTGATTGGCTGTTACTGGTCACTGCAGTGAATATGAATAAAGCTTAATGGACGGCCCAGGAAGCAGCAGGAGACGGGTAAAACCAATCTAGCTATTCTACCATCTATCTATTCTATCTGATCTGTCTATTCTTTTCTAACTTTTTACGACACGGGAAAGACCATGTTAAAAATGCATTGCACACGGACAACACACGATGGTCACACAGATACCACCTGGAGTCGCACTGATGTCAGATGAGAAAAAAATGCACAATCGCATAGCACTCGCATGACACACGGATGACATGTCACTCGTCTTCCTCTCATGGATGAGAATCGTTCAGATATGCTCCTGTTTTTCCAGCCTAACCCAACGGCTGTGACTGGCTCCTGCCTCACACCGCTTGCAGCATTGCAGGGATTCCCGCGGCAGCACCGCCCACTGCATCGCCCTGACACCCGGCACACCACATGCAAAAATGCTTCCTGTGCCTCATCTCCACCACCGCTGCCGACCTCTGGTAAACTATCCAGATTATACAACTAATTTGGATTTTAAGACCAACCCCATTTTTTTACAATTATTTGTTCGGTTAATTCCTCAAAATTTGGGGTGCATTTTATAATCCACAAAATACGATAGGGGAAAAGTAGCCATGAATGTATGCAACGTTTTCCATTCACATCCATGGGAATTATGTAAATAGCTTAGATGAGACCAAATTCTCATTAGAGGTGGAGCACATTACACATTTCTGCTTCTCTCCTATGTGGGGGTTTGGTAAAAAGAAAAACATAAAATCACGTGGTGGCGTGAGTGATGGTCATTGATAGCCTTGGCTTGTACAGTATATGCAGAATACAAAGAGATGGGGCAAGTCACCGTCATAAAATTTAGTAGTCTTCGGCATTTATTACACACTAGATGGTGGCCTGATTCTAACACATCGGGGATTCTAGAATATGTATGTAGTTTATTTATAAAGATTTAAGAATAATGCAATGAATACACAGGATTTTCCCCAAACAGCGACGCGGGCTTAGTTCAATATATCTGCAGGTGTGACACCTCACCAGCTATCAGTAAGATACCGTTACACTTGGCGATGGTCCAGCGATCCCGACAAACGATGCGACCCGGTAGGGATCACTGGAGCGTCAGTACATGGTCGCTGGTGAGATTGTCACACTGAGCGAGATTGCTAGCACCGGTCAGGGTACTTCCGCTGTGGGCAGCTGGGAGATAACCGGCTAACGCTGGTCTTCCCCTAGCTGCGTCGCCCCTGACCTCCATGACAGGATCAGCGATCTCACAGCGGGGGCCTGCTCACTGCTACATGTCACACTGAGCGAGATTGCTAGCACCGGTCGGGGTACTTCCACTGCGAGAAGCCGGGAGATGACTGGCTAACGCCGGTCATCTTCCAGCTGCGTTGCCGCTGACCTCCATGCGACAGGAGATGACCTGTGGCTACCGTCGGGACATCAGCAGCTAGGGCCCTTGATCTCCCGACGGTAGCGGTGGTGTACAATTGGTCAAATCCCGCCCTAATCTGCGGCCAGACTGCGCCTTTTGCTGATTGGTCGCTGCGCTCAGCGGCGACCAATCAGTGATGTGGGATTTCCGTTACAGAGAGACAGACACGATGAGGTGATTATATGGTAGGATGGAGTTCAGCTGTGGTTTTCCTGTCACTATAATGGGTACCCTGCCTTTATTTAGGGTCTCCGATTGTTTGGACCTTCTCAGAATAAAAATGATTTCACACAAGTCCTTCAAAGACTTCTCCAAATTCCACCAACTGCAGCATTGCCTCTTTCAATGGTTTAGTTCTACAATCCTGTTTTTGTAAGGATCTCAGAAATCAAACCCCATCATTTGGAGATTATGGCATACATTCATGGCCGAAAGTGTTGGCACCCTTGAAAATGTTAACATTTTTCTCTGCAGTCCATGTTCAGGGAGATTAGGTACAGTGCCATGGATTTTAAACTTCTTGATTATCTTGCGTATCGTGGACAAAAGGATCAAGATCTCTGGAGATGGACTTGTATCCTGGAGATTGTTGATGTTTTCCACAATTTTGGTTCTCGTCCTCCGTTTTCTTCTCTTTCTGTCCTCCATGCTTAGTGCGGCACACACAGACACACAATGCAAAGATTGAGGAAACTTCTCCCCTTTTTATCTGGTGTCAGGTGTGATTTCCATATTGCCCACACCTGATACTCGTCACAGCGGAGTGTGAACGAGCGTCACATGCTGGAAACAAAGTTGTTACCCACAATTTTGGAAAGATGTCAACAATTTTGTCCCGCCCATTTTTGGAGTTTTGTGTGAAATTGTGTTCAATTTGCCTGTTTGTTCTGATTTTTGTGTTGCTCCAATATACACAAAGGAAACAAACATGTATAACCAAACATGGGGAACTGCAGTAAATATCGGGGAGAAAAACTTCATTTTCTGGAACAATTTCAAGGAGCCAACACTTTCGGCCATGACGGTATAATCGTGCTATGATATATGAATGCCCCTTTAGGATTCTTCCCTAATTTTTCAGGAGGTGCAAAGTGTCAAACTGGACATCAGAAGACGCAGGAAACGTTTCCCAATTTAGATGAGACTGAAGACTGATACCGTAGTGACAGAATCCTGTGAGAAGTGCGATCACATGACATCACCTGGAGGTGAAGGTCACTGAGGGTCTCCATATACCGATAATATAAACTACATTCAACTAAAGTCCTGGCAACACCGACCTGAGGCTTCTAGGTGTCATAATAATCGATAGGATATAATCAATGGATAGAAAGTCATTATCTCCAAAGAAAAAATACCAGGAATAGAAGGGAATGTTCTTTGGATGTAACCATAAAGAAAATAGGGTCAACCAGACCAGGACGACACAAAATATCTCAGAAGAGCATCCAGACTTCTACCATCTCATCAGAATAGTGAGTGCAGCTCTGGAGTATAATACAGGAGGTAACTCAGGATCAGTAATGTAATGTATGTACAGAGTGACTGCACCAGCAGAATAGTGAGTGCAGCTCTGGAGTATAATACAGGAGGTAACTCAGGATCAGTAATGTAATGTATGTACACAGTGACTGCACCAGCAGAATAGTGAGTGCAGCTCTGGAGGATAATACAGGAGGTAACTCAGGATCAGTAATGTAATGTATGTACACAGTGACTGCACCAGCAGAATAGTGAGTGCAGCTCTGGAGTATAATACAGGAGGTAACTCAGGATCAGTAATGTAATGTATGTACACAGTGACTGCACCAGCAGAATAGTGAGTGCAGCTCTGGAGTATAATACAGGAGGTAACTCAGGATCAGTGATGTAATGTATGTACACAGTGACTGCACCAGCAGAATAGTGAGTGCAGCTCTGGAGTATAATACAGGAGGTAACTCAGGATCAGTGATGTAATGTATGTACACAGTGACTGCACCAGCAGAATAGTGAGTGCAGCTCTGGAGTATAATACAGGAGGTAACTCAGGATCAGTAATGTAATGTATGTACACAGTGACTGCACCAGCAGAATAGTGAGTGCAGCTCTGGAGTATAATACAGGAGGTAACTCAGGATCAGTAATGTAATGTGTGTACATAGTGACTGCACCAGCAGAATAGTGAGTGCAGCTCTGGAGTGTAAAACAGGAGGTAACTCAGGATCAGTTATGTAATGTATATACACAGTGACTGCACCAGCAGAATAGTGAGTGCAGCTCTGGAGTATAATACAGGAGGTAACTCAGGATCAGTGATGTAATGTATGTACACAGTGACTGCACCAGCAGAATAGTGAGTGCAGCTCTGGAGTATAATACAGGAGGTAACTCAGGATCAGTGATGTAATGTATGTACACAGTGACTGCAGCAGCAGAATAGTGAGTGCAGCTCTGGGGTATAATACAGGAGGTAACTCAGGATCAGTAATGTAATGTATGTACACAGTGACTGCACCAGCAGAATAGTGAGTGCAGCTCTGGAGTATAATACAGGAGGTAACTCAGGATCAGTAATGTAATGTATGTACACAGTGACTGCACCAGCAGAATAGTGAGTGCAGCTCTGGAGTATAATACAGGAGGTAACTCAGGATCAGTAATGTATGTACACAGTGACTGCACCAGCAGAATAGTGAGTGCAGCTCTGGAGTATAATACAGGAGGTAACTCAGGATCAGTAATGTAATGTATGTACACAGTGACTGCACCAGCAGAATAGTGAGTGCAGCTCTGGAGTATAACACAGGAGATAACTCAGGATCAGTAATGTAATGTATGTACACAGTGACTGCACCAGCAGAATAGTGAGTGCAGCTCTGGAGTATAACACAGGAGATAACTCAGGATCAGTAATGTAATGTATGTACACAGTGACTGCACCAGCAGAATAGTGAGTGCAGCTCTGGAGTATAATACAGGAGGTAACTCAGGATCAGTAATGTAATGTATGTACACAGTGACTGCACCAGCAGAATAGTGAGTGCAGCTCTGGAGTTATAATACAGGAGGTAACTCAGGATCAGTAATGTAATGTATGTACACAGTGACTGCACCAGCAGAATAGTGAGTGCAGCTCTGGGGTATAATACAGGAGGTAACTCAGGATCAGTAATGTAATGTATGTACACAGTGACTGCACCAGCAGAATAGCGAGTCCGGCTTTAAAAGTATAATGCAAGCTGTAATTTAGAAGTCCAAAAATATCAAAGTATCTTAAATTTCTATATCCAGAGGGTTAAATAAGTGTTGAACAAGTCACCAATTTTCTAAAGCTGCCATTCACATCAATTTCTCTCCAGTTGTCAGTAATAACCCATCCAATCCACACAAGCAAATAAATAAAACCATAAATGTCCATAGATGAGGGTAAATAATGAGAAATGACACAGCAAAAAAAGTATTGAACACATTACTGAAATTAAATACTTCAAACAATAGTCTTTGTTGGTAATGAAGATCCAGATGCCTCCTGTATGGAGACACCGGTCCCTGCATTGTATGGAGACACTGGTCCCTGCATTGTATGGAGACACTGGTCCCTGCATTGCTCCTGTATGGAGACACTGGTCCCTGCATTGTATGGAGACACCGGACCCTGCATTGTATGGAGACACCGGTCCCTGCATTGTATGGAGACACTGGTCCCTGCATTGCTCCTGAATGGAGACACTGGTCCCTGCATTGTATGGAGACACCGGTCCCTGCATTGTATGGAGACACTGGTCCCTGCATTGTATGGAGACACCGGACCCTGCATTGTATGGAGACACTGGTCCCTGCATTGTATGGAGACACTGGTCCCTGCATTGTATGGAGACACTGGTCCCTGCATTGTATGGAGACACTGGTCCCTGCATTGTATGGAGACACTGGTCCCTGCATTGTATGGAGACACTGGTCCCTGCATTGTATGGAGACACTGGTCCCTGCATTGCTCCTGAATGGAGACACTGGTCCCTGCATTGTATGGAGACACCGGTCCCTGCATTGTATGGAGACACTGGTCCCTGCATTGTATGGAGACACTGGTCCCTGCATTGTATGGAGACACTGGTCCCTGCATTGTATGGAGACACTGGTCCCTGCATTGTATGGAGACACTGGTCCCTGCATTGTATGGAGACACTGGTCCCTGCATTGCTCCTGAATGGAGACACTGGTCCCTGCATTGTATGGAGACACTGGTCCCTGCATTGTATGGAGACACTGGTCCCTGCATTGTATGGAGACACTGGTCCCTGCATTGCTCCTGAATGGAGACACTGGTCCCTGCATTGTATGGAGACACTGGTCCCTGCATTGTATGGAGACACTGGTCCCTGCATTGTATGGAGACACTGGTCCCTGCATTGTATGGAGACACTGGTCCCTGCATTGCTCCTGTATGGAGACACTGGTCCCTGCATTGTATGGAGACACCGGACCCTGCATTGTATGGAGACACCGGTCCCTGCATTGTATGGAGACACTGGTCCCTGCATTGTATGGAGACACCGGTCTCTGCATTGTATGGAGACACCGTTCCCTGCATTGTATGGAGACACTGGTCCCTGCATTGCTCCTGTATGGAGACACCGGTCCCTGCATTGTATGGAGACACTGGTCCCTGCATTGTATGGAGACACTGGTCCCTGCATTGCTCCTGAATGGAGACACTGGTCCCTGCATTGTATGGAGACACCGGTCCCTGCATTGTATGGAGACACTGGTCCCTGCATTGTATGGAGACACTGGTCCCTGCATTGTATGGAGACACTGGTCCCTGCATTGTATGGAGACACTGGTCCCTGCATTGTATGGAGACACTGGTCCCTGCATTGCTCCTGAATGGAGACACTGGTCCCTGCATTGTATGGAGACACTGGTCCCTGCATTGTATGGAGACACTGGTCCCTGCATTGCTCCTGAATGGAGACACTGGTCCCTGCATTGTATGGAGACACTGGTCCCTGCATTGTATGGAGACACTGGTCCCTGCATTGTATGGAGACACTGGTCCCTGCATTGTATGGAGACACTGGTCCCTGCATTGTATGGAGACACTGGTCCCTGCATTGCTCCTGAATGGAGACACTGGTCCTTGCATTGTATGGAGACACCGGTCCCTGCACTGTATGGAGACACTGGTCCTTGCATTGCTCAGGTGGATTTTGGCCCATTCTTTCACACAAACACTCTTCACCTCCAGCAGATCCTGTGGATCCTTCTATGATTTCGGAGCTTTAGTTCCTTCCAGACATTTTCTATTGGATTCAGCTCCGGTGATCGGCTCAGACATTCTAGCAGATTTATTTTCCTCCTCGGTTGTGTTTGGGATCATTGTCTTGTGAAATGTCGCCCTCGTTTCATCTTCATCCTCCTGGTAGATGCAGCAGATTATCAGTAATGTCTCGCTACATTTCTCCATTCATCCTTTCTTCAATTATATGAAGTTTTCCAATGCTGAAAATCAGCCATGATGTTCTCACCCCACACTTCACTGTTGTTGGCATTGAGAAAGATGAGTTGGTTTCATCTGACCAGACTATATTCTCCCAGTATTTCTCAGGCTTGTCTAAATGTTGTTGAGCAAACTTTAACATGCGTTTTCTTCAGCAATGGAGTCTTGTGTAGTGAGCGTGCACACAGGAGCGTGCATACAGGAGCGTGCATACAGGAGCGTGCACACAGGAGCGTGCACACAGGAGCGTGCATACAGGAGCGTACATATAGGAGCGTGCACACAGGAGCGTGCACACAGGAGCATACATATAGGAGTGTGCACACAGGAGCGTACATATAGGAGCGTGCACACAGGAGCATACATACAGGAGCGTGCACACAGGAGCATACATATAGGAGCGTGCACACAGGAGCGTACATATAGGAGCGTGCACACAGGAGCGTGCACACAGGAGCATACATATAGGAGTGTGCATACAGGAGCGTGCATACAGGCCATGGAGGGGGAGTGCATTACTTAGACACAATTGTTATCTGCTGATTCCAGGTCTTTCTGTCGCTCTCCTCAGGTGTCTTTGGCTATTGGATAACTTCTGATAACTCTTCTCACTCCTCTGTGTGAAATCTTGCTGTGAGCCTGTGGTCGTGGTTTATGGTGACATGATGTTCCTTCCACTTCCGGATTGTGGCCCCAGCAGAGCTCACTGGAAGCTTCAATAGTTTAGAAATTCTCCTGTAATGAATGCCATCAGTATATTGTGTAACAATAGGGTTATGAAGGTCCGGAGACGGCTCACTGGTTTTATCCATCATGAGAGGTTTCTTGTGTGGTTCCTTGGTAATGAGACTCCTTTTTATCGCCCTTAGTTGAACCAGCTGATGTTGTCACTCAGTGGCAGGATTGCTTTCTATTTACTGATAGATTTCAGCTGGTGTCAGGACTTTCCAGGGCTTCTTTCTTTGTGTGTTCAATACTTTTTTCCTGTGTTATTTCTCATTTTTACATATCACTAACTTTATGGACATCTATACTGATGTCTTTGCCTGTGTGGATTGGATGGGCTGTTACTGACAACTGGTGATACATTTATGTGAATAGAACCTTTAGAAATATATTTACTTATAAAATTGATGACATGATAAATTCCCCCCGCTATATAGTCATTGGTACTTAGGTGGCTCAAGCTCTATTGATCAAAGTATAAAAATCCTAATTGTATCCAGTTGATTCAGCGCTATGATGACGGGGTGACAATACTTCTTATAAGCACTAAAGATACATTTCCCAAACATTTATGAAATTAATCTGAAGGTTTTTTATGCATATTTTACAATATGGCAGCGATCAAAGTGGCCAAACATTCTGAAGGGAATAGGAAAGTCTAATGTATTTTACCTGCCAACGAGAGCCGCAGCGGCAGTATTTATCGGCTGCAGGTGTCCGGTGCACATATTAATTGTTCAGGGCTTTGATGGGTAGTTAGCACTCGAGTATTAATGAAAATAGCAGCACTTCATTTCAGAATTAACTACTTGGCCGCTCAGCAGAATGAGCTGATAGATTGTGGCAATAAATTAGTGTTGGAGATTTATTCCATCGTCATGCGGTGGCCTGTGGGCTCTCACCGGCGGAGCGCCGATCGGTAACTCATGGGAAGCGTCGCCTGCTCCGGGACACCGGCCTTTATTAAACTGTGTCAGGATTATTTTAAGACTTGTCTCACCTTTATTAAATGGCAGCTAATAATGGCTTTTATATTTGCCCTCCGCTGATGTGACATTTCTATCATTTAAAGGGGTTTTCCAGACAGAAGCAAAATTTGCCTTTTCTACAATCCTCATATTTTAGCATTTTCTACATATAAACACAATTTCTCAAAAATGTAAATTTATGTGAAAGAAAAATGGAAGACAACCAATATGGCTGCCCTGATGGCACAGGACGGGCGGGGGGGAGGGGCACCTCAAATTAATGACAGGTGACTACTTATCAAATAATATGGGGAGGAGGGATGTACATGGGGGTGTATGAGCCCTCCAGGGTCTGATGAAAGTGGGCGAGAGCTTTAATAATGGCCGTATTATGTATCCAGGTTTCTATAGAGATAAGACATTGGACAACAAAGATATCAGATAGTGACACCAGATTGTGCTGAGGGCGGAGAGGAATGAATGGAAGTGGACCGGTTACAGTAGAGAATGTTCGGAACTGAGCAAATTCACATATAGCTGTGCAGAAACAGCGAAACTGAAGAAGAGATCTATATCAATAAATGAAGAGTCCAGGAGGCGGTCCTACAGCTATAAACATGGTGTCCAGGAGGCGGTCCTACAGCTATAAACATGGTGTCCAGGAGGCGGTCCTACAGCTCTAAACATGGTGTCCAGGAGGTGGTCCTACAGCTATAAACATGGTGTCCAGGAGGCGGTCCTACAGTTATAAACATGGGGTCAAGTACATGTCAACTCACATGGGAAAATGGAGGAAATCTCTAAATGACTAACTGACCCAACTGGTTCCTGTACACACTGATATTCCTAGCCGCACAGTCTCTGGTGAAACGCTACAAGGGCCCATACATCTGACCAACATAAGGGGGAAAGAGGTCCACATTTTGCACTGTGGCCCATCAGACTCTAGATACTCCACTAGGCACATAATGCTTGTGTGTGGGGGGGCATCATACTGTTTGTGGGGAGCTGTGGAGACATGATGAACTGTCCTTCATTCACCTGCTGATGAGAATGGCCGGGGCCAGCGCCAGGGTTTTGTGGGTTCCGGTGACAGTCTGTACTTTATTTTCTGTAATTCTTGAGTATATCAATCACTCAATGATTCTCATAGGCATGAAAAATCTGATCTACGGCAGTAGGGGTATATTCTGGCCTGAAGGAGTATAATCTGGCCTAGGCTAATCTATACTGCGGGGTATAGTCTGGGCAGGGGGTTAATCTGGCCTGTCACACCGGATGGCGTGTGGGCACCCCATCAGCCCAGGGCACCCAGCACTTGGCCGTGTGTGCCGGGTGCTGATGTCAGCCCTGAGAATGGTTATGCTGACCCAACCTTGTAATGAGATGACTCTGCTCATTCAGTCTCAGTCTAAACAGTAAAGTTGACAGAAAACAACAAAGTGTCAAAAAGAGAAACCTCCTCTGTGTGGACTTTCCTGTGATTAGGTGGGATCTGTTTGCTGAGTGACGGCTGATCCTCTCCTCAGTGATCTGCAGGCGGGATGTGATTAGGTGGGATCTGTTTGCTGAGTGATGGCTGATCCTCTCCTCAGTGATCTGCAGGCGGGATGTGATTAGGTGGGATCTGTTTGCTGAGTGACGGCTGATCCTCTCCTCAGTGATCTGCAGGCGGGATGTGATTAGGTGGGATCTGTTTGCTGAGTGATGGCTGATCCTCTCCTCAGTGATCTGCAGGCGGGATGTGATTAGGTGGGATCTGTTTGCTGAGTGACGGCTGATCCTCTCCTCAGTGATCTGCAGGTGGGATGTGATTAGGTGGGATCTGTTTGCTGAGTGACGGCTGATCCTCTCCTCAGTGATCTGCAGGCGGGATGTGATTAGGTGGGATCTGTTTGCTGAGTGACGGCTGATCCTCTCCTCACTGATCCGCCGGCGGGATGTGATTAGGTGGGATCTGTTTGCTGAGTGACGGCTGATCCTCTCCTCAGTGATCCGCCGGCGGGATGTGATTAGGTGGGATCTGTTTGCTGAGTGACGGCTGATCCTCTCCTCAGTGATCTGCAGGCGGGATGTGATTAGGTGGGATCTGTTTGCTGAGTGACGGCTGATCCTCTCCTCAGTGATCCGCCGGCGGGATGTGATTAGGTGGGATCTGTTTGCTGAGTGACGGCTGATCCTCTCCTCAGTGATCTGCAGGCGGGATGTGATTAGGTGGGATCTGTTTGCTGAGTGACGGCTGATCCTCTCCTCAGTGATCCGCCGGCGGGATGTGATTAGGTGGGATCTGTTTGCTGAGTGACGGCTGATCCTCTCCTCAGTGATCTGCAGGCGGGATGTGATTAGGTGGGATCTGTTTGCTGAGTGACGGCTGATCCTCTCCTCAGTGATCCGCCGGCGGGATGTGATTAGGTGGGATCTGTTTGCTGAGTGACGGCTGATCCTCTCCTCAGTGATCTGCAGGCGGGATGTGATTAGGTGGGATCTGTTTGCTGAGTGACGGCTGATCCTCTCCTCAGTGATCTGCAGGCGGGATGTGATTAGGTGGGATCTGTTTGCTGAGTGACGGCTGATCCTCTCCTCAGTGATCTGCAGGCAGGATGTGATTAGGTGGGATCTGTTTGCTGAGTGACGGCTGATCCTCTCCTCAGTGATCCGCCGGCGGGAGGCTTTGTCTTCTCCTGTCAGATCACTCGGCGGCTCGTTATGATGTTGTGGGTAACGCATCAGCTTTATTTATGGCCATTATTATGTATGAGCTTTCAGGATCATAAAAGTCCCATTTTAGGATGAGAAATCCCTTTTATAATCTGATGAAAGGTGGAGTGTTGTCAGTGTAGAGCGCAGACAAAATGTCCACAATAAATTGTATCAGTAAAAAGTATTTAAGGCTCCAAGATTGAATATAAAATGTGTCGGCGGCCGCGCAGTGAGGGACAGGACCGCAGTGAGGGACAGGACCGCCGCTGCACAGGAATCTGCTGCTGTCTAATGTCATTATCTCTCCAATATGGAGGGAGGAAATCATTGCGGATCTTACGGATATTAAAATCATCTCTTTAATCCTGTTCAGGCTGATCGTGAACAACACGAGAGACATCGCCCCATGTACTGAGCCCTCACCGGAGAGGAGATGACAAGCCGGAATAAGACATAAAGGGCCGAATGTTATAGGGAACCTGTCACCCCCCAGGGCCTATGAAGGTAAAAGAGCACCTCCAGCAGCACTAAGGCTGTGTTCACACATTGCACATTTTTTTGCGCTTTTTATGTGCGTATGCGGCAAAAAGTGAAACTGCATTCACATAGTGCTAAATTACAACACGGGGTGTTCTTGGTTCCCTGAGTCAACCTGACTGACGTCTGTCTGTACTAGGAATGACCGCATGCTGTCAACCAACCTTTGTACAGGAGAGCTGCTCAGGGCAATCTTCAAGGCTTGTAAAGCCACCTCGCAATCATCTGTCCAATGGACTGCGTGGGGTAAGTTCCTCTTTGTGAAGTCCATCAACCACTTTGCAAGGCTACTATAGTTTTGAACAAAGCGCCTATAGTACCCTCCGGTGCCTAAGAAGGACAGCACCTGCTTCTTGGCCCTGGGGGTGGCCAGGACCCAATAGCGTCCACCTTCCCGGGCTCTGGTTTCAGAGTACTGCCACATACCCATTGCCTCCGGTAGTGGATTTCGTTCATGCCCATCTGGCACTTTCCTGGCTTGATGGTCAAGCCTGCCTGGTGGATGCGCCCAAGCACTTGCCTCAGACGCTCGAGGTGATTCTCCCAGGTGGAACTGAAGATGGCAATGTCATCCAGGTACGCCACCGCATACCTCTCCAATCCCTGGAGCAGGTGGTTAACCATTCGCTGGAAAGTGGCAGGAGCATTTTTCATGCCGAAAGGCATGACCGTAGATTCATACAATTCAAAGGGGGTGATAAAGGCGGACTTCTCCTGGGCCTCAGTACTCAGGGGAATCTGCCGATATCTCTGACTCAGATACATAATGGAGAGATAGTTTGCACTAGCTAACCCAGAGGTCCCCAATGTCAGTCCTCGAGGGCCGAACCAGTGCAGGTTTTCAGGATGTCCTTAGTATTGCACAGCAGGCAATGATTCCAATCCCTGTGCAATAGTAAGGAAATCCTGAAAACCTGCACTGGTTCGGCCCTCGAGGACTGACATTGGGGACCTCTGAGCTAACCGCTCAAGCAGCTCCTCAATGCGTGGCATTGCTTGTGCATCAGAGGCCATGATAGCGTTGAGCCCCCTGTAGTCCACAAAGAACAGGATGGTCCGGTCCTTCTTTGGCACCAGGACTAGAGGTGAGGCCCACGCACTCTTGGACTGCTGAATCACCCCCAACTTCAGCATCTCATCGATCTCTTGGTGCATGACGTGCTGCACCTAGTCTGAGATTCGATAGACTGTCCGCCGGAGTGGGGTATGATTACCGGTGTCCACTTCATGGATCGCCACCTCGGTCCTGCCAGGCATGTTGGTGCGCACGGTTTGGAAGGATTTCAGTACTGCTCGCATCTGAGACCGCTGGCGTGGATAGCAAGGTACTTATCTCTACATCCCCTATGGACCCGGTGTCCTTTGATTGGGCCAGCATATCCAGGAGGGGGTCTTGGTCCCCATCCTCGGGCAGGCCGCCTGAAGTATGTCCTTTGGTACGAGAACCAGCACCCACACTTTCTGGCCCTCCTGGTAGGTCCGCTCTCAAGCATTCTGGTCGTACCACCGCTTACTCCACAATGGACACTGCTGGGGTGCTTGGCTCTTCTTCCTAGGATTCTCTTACCAACCCAAGGGGTCCACGGACTCACCTGCCATACAGGAGCTCGAAGGGAGAGAACCCTTTCGAGGCCTGAGGGACCTCTCGGTAAGCGAATAGCAGGTGTGGGAGGTAACGTTCCCAGTCGCATCCCTGGATCTCAACCAGTATTATTAACATCTGTTTGAGGGTACCGTTGAAGTGCTCACACAAACCATTGGTTTCTGCATTACAAAAACCCCCCATTAGGCGAGACATAAACAGAGTCGGTAAGCATCTCCCTGGGAAATCCTACTCAAAAAAAGATGGCCAAAAGGGCATCCGCCACCTTATCTTCCCTAATTGAGGACAGAGCTACTGCCTCTGGATACCGGGTACCAAAGTCTACCACAGTAAGGATGAAACGCTTTCCAGGTTATGGCCAGTGGTCCCACAATATCCACAGCAATCCTTTGGAAAGGCTCCTCTATCACTGGGAAAGAGTTCAGGGTGCTTTGGGAGCCGGCCCTGACTTTCCCACTCTTTGAGACGTGATACAGGAGCGGCAGTAGTTTGCCACATCTGTCCCCTTTTTGGGCCAATAGAAGTGGTGCGACAACCGGGCCTTGGTTTTGTTGATCCCCAAGTGTCCAACTAGTGGAATCTCATGGGCAACCCGTAACAACTCATCCCTAAACCAGACACCCCCACTTTGTTTACCTCACAAGGTGGGATGGTTTTGTAAACCCACCCAGCTGCACAAGGCTTAAAACCCTTCATTTTTCATATCTTTGGATTGGATGCCCCCACATCCACGATATCTACATCATGTTTACCCTCACTAATTTACATGATGCTGGATACCAAATATGATATTTCCATGATGTTCAGAAGGTCAGAACCCATTTCCCAGGTTTCTGATTGTATCTCAGATATAAAAGATATAACATCATAACTGAAAAAAGGTAAACATCCCAAAAATATAATTTATGAATTTGTGCCATGAACGGGTCTTATGAAATTTGACGTTAAAAGACTGTAAGTTAAGACAAAGGAATTCAGTACGGACCAAACCAGATGAGGCTCGCTGAGTTACCGGAGTTCCTCTTGGCTTAGAGTTTATGGCTTGTTGTAAAAATTCCTGACTAGGGGGAAGCGAAGCGGAGACTATGTATCTCCTTTACAAACGAACAAGGGGTGGAGAAGTAAACCATCTCTGGCTGTCTTTTCTAACATTTTAAAACATGTGATCTCAGTTGTCGGGTAGCGCATACTGCGCATGCCTGAGACATGATTGCACAGCGCAGGCGCCGGGGACATCAGAAACAGAGAGGAGGCGGCGCCCAGAGTCCAGAGGGGGGACTATGAACAGCACAAAGTCAGTTGAGAACTGAGCAGAAAACACACCCACCGGTTCAAGTACAGGTTTTGAGCCAAATTTATGAAACTCACTGGATGGGAGCCTGATGGTATCGCATCGGGTGGCTGGTGCCTTGACAATGGGAGGCGGCTTCTATGGCGCTGGGGTGGCAGGCGTCTCTCTGGATCCCCCCTTGCATGCTCTCTGGCTCCCCACCTGTGCTGTCTCTCAGCCCCCTCCACCTGTGGTTGCTCTCTGGTCCCCCCTTTGTTGCCCCTCTGCTCTTCTCCTGTGGTCGCTGTGCCTTCCCCCTGTGGTAGATCTGCCCTTCCTCCCCCGTGCTCGCTCCTATGCTGCGACCTAGACAGGGGCAGAACAGAAGCCGAGTGGGGCAGAGCATAGTGGGGACAAGTGGGACAGAGCAGAGTGGGGAATAGGAGGGGCAGAGCAGAATGAGGGAGAACTGGGCAAAGAAGGGGCAGAGCAGAGTGAGGGAGAACTGGGCAAAGAAGGGGCAGAGCTGGGAAGAACAGAGCAGAGCAGGGGGGAGCGTGTGGAAAGCAGGGGCAGAATGGGAGTGTGTGCGTGTGGCAGAGTGGGAGTGTGGCAGTGTGTGTGGCAGAGTGTGGGAGTGAGTGTGTGTCACCAAGTGGGAGTGAGTGTGTGTAGCAGTGTGTAGAGTGTGGCAGAGTGTAGAGTGTAATGTGTGGAAGAGTGTAGTGTGTGGCAGAGTGTAGTGTGGTAGTGTGTGGCAGAGTGTAGTGTGTGACAGTGTGTGGCAGAGTGTAGAGTGTAGTGTGTGGCAGTGTGTAGTGTGTGGCAGAGTGTAGAATGTAGTGTGTGGCAGAGTGTAGTGTGTGACAGTGTGTAGTGTGTGGCAGAGTGTAGTGTGTGGCAGAGTGCAGTGTGTGGCAGTGTGTAGTGTGTGGCAGTGTGTAGAGTGCTGTGTGTGGCAGAATGTAGTGTGTGGCAGAGTTGTGTGTGGCATTGTGTAGTGTGTGGCAGTGTAATGTGTGACAGTGGGTAGTGTGTGGCAGAGTGTAGTGTGGGGCAGAGTGCTGTGTGTGGCAGAGTGTAGAATGTACTGTATGCAGTGTGTGGCAGAGTGTAGTGTGTGACAGTGTGTAGTGTGTGGCAGAGTGTAGAATGTAGTGTGTGGCAGAGTGTAGTGTGTGACAGTGTGTAGTGTGTGGCAGAGTGTAGTGTGTGGCAGAGTGTATAGTGTGTGGCAGAGTGCAGTGTGTGGCAGTGTGTAGTGTGTGGCAGTGTGTAGAGTGCTGTGTGTGGCAGAATGTAGTGTGTGGCAGAGTTGTGTGTGGCATTGTGTAGTGTGTGGCAGTGTAATGTGTGACAGTGGGTAGTGTGTGGCAGAGTGTAGTGTGGGGCAGAGTGCTGTGTGTGGCAGAGTGTAGAATGTACTGTATGCAGTGTGTGGCAGAGTGTAGTGTGTGACAGTGTGTAGTGTGTGGCAGTGTGTGGTGTGTGGCAGTGTGTGGTGTGTGGCAGAGTGTAGTGTGTGGCAGAGTGCAGTGTGTGGCAGAGTGTAGTGTGTGGCAGAGTGCTGTGTGTGGCAGAGTGTAGAATGTACTGTATGTAGTGTGTGGCAGAGTGTAGTGTGTGACAGTGTGTGGCAGTGTGTAGTGTGTGGCAGTGTGTGGTCTGTGGCAGAGTGTAGTGTTTGGCAGTGTGTAGTGTGTGGCGTGTGGCAGAGTGTAGTGTGTGACAGTGTGCAGTGTGTAGTGTGTGGCAGTGTAATGTGTGACAGCGTGTAGTATGTGAGAGTGTGTAGTGTGTGGCAGATTGTAGGGTGTGGCAGAGTGTAGTGTGACAGAGTGTAGTGTGTGGCAGAGTGTAATGTGTGGCAGAGTGTATAGTGTGTGGCAGAGTGTAGTGTGTGGCAGTGTGTAGAGTGCTGTGTGTGGCAGAATGTAGTGTGTGGCAGAGTTCTGTGTGGCAGAGTGTAGTGTGTGGCAGAGTGTAGTGTGTGGCAGAGTGTAGTGTGTGGCAGAGTGTAGAGTGTGGCAGAGTGTAGAGTATGGCAGTGGGTTGTTTGTGGCAGAGTGTAGTGTGTGACAGTGTAGTGTGTGGCAGAGTGTAGTGTGTGGCAGAGTGTAGTGTGTGGTAGAGTGTAGTGTGTGGTAGAGTGTAGTGTGTGGCAGAGTGTAGTGTGTGGCAGAGTGTAGAATGTACTGTATGCAGTGTGTGGCAGAGTGTAGTGTGTGACAGTGTGTAGTGTGTGGCAGTGTGTGGTGTGTGGCAGTGTCTGGTGTGTGGCAGTGTGTGGTGTGTGGCAGTGTGTGTGTGTGGCAGAGTGCAGTGTGTGGCAGAGTGCTGTGTGTGGCCGAGTGTAGAATGTATTGTATGTAGTGTGTGGCAGTGTGTGGTCTGTGGCAGAGTGTAGTGTTTGGCAGTGTGTAGTGTGTGGCAGTGTGTAGTGTGTGACAGTGTGCAGTGTGTGGCAGTGTGTAGTGTGTGGCAGTGTATTGTGTGACAGTGTGTAGTATGTGAGAGTGTGTGGCAGATTGTAGGGTATGTCAGAGTGTAGTGTGACAGACTGTAGTGTGTGGCAGAGTGTAGAGTGTGGCAGAGTGTAATGTGTGGCAGAGTGTAGTGTGTACTGTATGTAGTGTACGGCATGTATGGTAGTGTCGAGTGTAGTGTGTGGCAGAGTGTAGTGTGTGGCAGAGTGTAGTGTGTGGCAAAGTGTAGTGTGTGGCAGAGTGTAGTGTGTGGCAGAGTGTAGTGTGTGGCAGTGTGTAGTGTGTGGCAGTGTGTAGAGTGCTGTGTGTGGCAGAATGTAGTGTGTGGCAGAGTTGTGTGTGGTATTGTGTAGTGTGTGGCAGTGTAATGTGTGACAGTGGGTAGTGTGTGGCAGAGTGTAGTGTGTGGCAGAGTGTAGTGTGTGGCAGATTTTAGGGTGTGGCAGAGTGTAGTGTGACAGAGTGTAGTGTGTGGCAGAGTGTACTGTGTGGCAGAGTGTAGAGTATGGCAGTGGGTTGTTTGTGGCAGAGTGTAGTGTGTGGCAGTGTGTAGTGTGTGACAGTGTAGTGTATGGCAGAGTGTAGTGTGTGGCAGAGTGTAGTGTGTGGCAGAGTGTAGTGTGTGGCAGAGTGTAGTGTGTGGCAGAGTGTAGTGTGTGGCAGAGGGCAGTGTGTGGCAGAGTGTAGTGTGTGGCAGAGTGTAGAATGTACTGTATGCAGTGTGTGGCTGAGTGTAGTGCTTGGCAGTGTGTAGTGTGTGGCAGTGTGTGGTCTGTGGCTGAGTGTAGTGTTTGGCAGTGTGTAGTGTGTGGCAGTGTGTAGCGTGTGGCAGAGTGTAGTGTGTGACAGTGTGCAGTGTGTGGCAGTGTAATGTGTGACAGTGTGTAGTATGTGAGAGTGTGTAGTGTGTGGCAGATTGTAAGGTGTGGCAGAGTGTAGTGTGACAGAGTGTAGTGTGTGGCAGAGTGTAGAGTGTGGCAGAGTGTAGAGTATGGCAGTGGGTTGTTTGTGGCAGACTGTAGTGTGTGGCAGAGTGTAAGGTGTGGCAGAGTGTAGTGTGACAGAGTGTAGTGTGTGGCAGAGTGTAGTGTGTGGCAGAGTGTAGTGTGTGGCAGAGTGTAGTGTGTGGCAGTGTGTAGTGTGTGGCAGTGTGTAGTGTGTGGCAGTGTGTAGAGTGCTGTGTGTGGCAGAATGTAGTGTGTGGCAGAGTTGTGTGTGGTATTGTGTAGTGTGTGGCAGTGTAATGTGTGACAGTGGGTAGTGTGTGGCAGAGTGTAGTGTGTGGCAGAGTGTGTAGTGTGTGGCAGAGTGTAGTGTGTGGCAGATTTTAGGGTGTGGCAGAGTGTAGTGTGACAGAGTGTAGTGTGTGGCAGAGTGTACTGTGTGGCAGAGTGTAGAGTATGGCAGTGGGTTGTTTGTGGCAGAGTGTAGTGTGTGGCAGTGTGTAGTGTGTGACAGTGTAGTGTGTGGCAGAGTGTAGTGTGTGGAAGAGTGTAGTGTGTGGCAGAGTGTAGTGTGTGGCAGAGTGTAGTGTGTGGCAGAGTGTAGAATGTACTGTATGCAGTGTGTGGCAGAGTGTAGTGTGTGACAGTGTGTAGTGTGTGGCAGTGTGTGGCAGAGTGTAGTGGTGGCAGAGTGTAGTGTGTGGCAGAGTGTAGTGTGTGGCAGAGTGTAGAATGTACTGTATGCAGTGTGTGCAGAGTGTAGTGTGTGACAGTGTGTAGTGTGTGGCAGTGTGTGGTCTGTGGCTGAGTGTAGTGTTTGGCAGTGTGTAGTGTGTGGCAGTGTGTAGCGTGTGGCAGAGTGTAGTGTGTGACAGTGTGCAGTGTGTGGCAGTGTAATGTGTGACAGTGTGTAGTATGTGAGAGTGTGTAGTGTGTGGCAGATTGTAAGGTGTGGCAGAGTGTAGTGTGACAGAGTGTAGTGTGTGGCAGAGTGTAGTGTGTGGCAGAGTGTAGTGTGTGGCAGAGTGTAGTGTGTGGCAGAGTGCAGTGTGTGGCAGAGTGCAGTGTGTGGCAGAGTGTGGTGTGTGGCAGAGTGCAGAATGTACTGTATGTAGTGTGTGACATTGTGTAGTGTGTGGCAGTGTGTGGTGTGTGGCAGAGTGTAGTGTGTGACAGTGTGTGGCAGAGTGTAGTGTGTGACAGTGTGTAGCGTGGCAGTGTAGTGTGTGGCAGAGTGTAGTGTGTGGCAGAGTGCAGTGTGTGGCAGAGTGTAGTGTGTGGCAGAGTGCTGTGTGTGGCAGAGTGTAGAATGTACTGTATGCAGTGTGTGGCAGAGTGTAGTGTGTGACAGTGTGTAGTGTGTGGCAGTGTGTGTGTGTGGTGTGTGGCAGAGTGCAGTGTGTGGCAGAGTGCATTGTGTGGCAGAGTGCTGTGTGTGGCAGAGTGTAGAATGTACTGTATGTAGTGTGTGAGTGTGTAGTGTGTGGCAGTGTGTAGTGTGTGGCAGTGTGTGGTCTGTGGCTGAGTGTAGTGTTTGGCAGTGTGTAGTGTGTGGCAGTGTGTGGCAGAGTGTAGTGTGTGACAGTGTGCAGTGTGTGGCAGTGTAATGTGTGACAGTGTGTAGTATGTGAGAGTGTGTAGTGTGTGGCAGATTGTAGGGTGTGGCAGAGTGTAGTGTGACAGAGTGTAGTGTGTGGCAGAGTGTAGAGTGTGGCAGACTGTAGAGTATGGCAGTGGGTTGTTTGTGGCAGACTGTAGTGTGTGGCAGAGTGTAGTGTGTGGCAGTGTGTGGTGTGTGACAGTGTGTAGTGTGTGGCAGAGTGCAGTGTGTGGCAGAGTGCAGTGTGTGGCAGAGTGCAGTGTGTGGCAGAGTGTGGTGTGTGGCAGAGTGTAGTGTGTGACAGTGTGTGGCAGAGTGTAGTGTGTGACAGTGTGTAGTGTGGCAGTGTAGTGTGTGGCAGAGTGTAGTGTGTGGCAGAGTGCAGTGTGTGGCAGAGTGCAGTGTGTGGCAGAGTGCTGTGTGTGGCAGAGTGTAGAATGTACTGTATGCAGTGTGTGGCAGAGTGTAGTGTGTGACAGTGTGTAGTGTGTGGCAGTATGTGGCGCGGCAGAGTGCAGTGTGTGGCAGAGTGCAGTGTGTGGCAGAGTGCAGTGTGTGGCAGAGTGCTGTGTGTGGCAGAGTGTAGAATGTACTGTATGTATGTGTGTGAGTGTGTAGTGTGTGGCAGTGTGTAGTGTGTGGCAGTGTGTGGTCTGTGGCTGAGTGTAGTGTTTGGCAGTGTGTAGTGTGTGGCAGTGTGTGGCGTGTGGCAGTGTAGTGTGTGACAGTGTGCAGTGTGTGGCAGTGTAATGTGTGACAGGGTGTAGTATGTGAGAGTGTGTAGTGTGTGGCAGATTGTAGGGTGTGGCAGAGTGTAGTGTGACAGAGTGTAGTGTGTGGCAGAGTGTAGCGTGTGGCAGAGTGTAGAGTATGGCAGAGTGTAGAGTATGGCAGTGGGTTGTTTGTGGCAGACTGTAGTGTGTGGCAGAGTGTAGTGTGTGGTGTGTGACAGTGTGTAGTGTGTGGCAGAGTGCAGTGTGTGGCAGAGTGCAGTGTGTGGCAGAGTGCAGTGTGTGGCAGAGTGTGGTGTGTGGCAGAGTGTAGAATGTACTGTATGTAGTGTGTGACATTGTGTAGTGTGTGGCAGTGTGTGGTGTGTGGCAGAGTGTAGTGTGTGACAGTGTGTGGCAGAGTGTAGTGTGTGACAGTGTGTAGTGTGGCAGTGCAGTGTGTGGCAGAGTGCAGTGTGTGGCAGAGTGTAGTGTGTGGCAGAGTGTAGTGTGTGGCAGAGTGTAGTGTGTGGCATTGTGTAGAGTGTGGCAGTGTAGAGTGAAAGTGTGCAGTGTGTGACAGTGTGCAGTGTGTGGCAGAGTGTAGTGTGTGGCAGAGTGTAGTGTGTGGCAGAGTGTAGTGTGTGACAGTGTGTAGTGTGTGGCAGTGTAGAGTGTGGCAGAATGTAGTGTGTGGCAGAGTGTAATGTGTGGCAGAGTGTAGTGTGTACTGTATGTAGTGTATGGCATGTATGGTAGTGTCGAGTGTAGTGTGTGGCAGAGTGTAGTGTGTGGCAGAGTGTAGTGTGTGACAGACTGTAGTGTGTGGCAGAGTGTAATGTGTGGCAGAGTGTAGTGTGTGGCAGAGTGTAGTGTGTAGCAGAGTGTAGTGTGTACTGTAGTGTGTGTGTTTGTGTGTGTGAGAGTGGAGGACAGGCTTCATTACCTGGTTGCTCTCTGTGTGTGGACA
Source organism: Allobates femoralis (assembly GCA_033576535.1). Lineage (NCBI taxonomy): Eukaryota > Metazoa > Chordata > Amphibia > Anura > Aromobatidae > Allobates > Allobates femoralis. The sequence continues at coordinate 114,528,790 of JARQOC010000007.1, forward strand.
GGGCCTGTGATGACATCACAGTCATGTATCTAGCTCCGCCCATGCTAGTGACATCATCTCAGGTCCTGTAAGTCCCAGCTGATCGGCTGATGTGAAAGGGGCCTTAGCCTATATGAAATAACCAATCATAATAAAGACTTGCAATAATTGGGATCCCCTTGGAGCTTTGTAATCGGGGTCCATAAGGTCCAAGTTACACCACTGCCAGGACCGCCAGCACTGCACAAGGTAGGCAAACAGTGCTAACCATTGAGCCACCATGTACAGTGCTAACCACTGAGCCACCATATACAGTGCTAACCACTGAGCCACCATATACAGTGCTAACCACTGAGCCACCATATACAGTGCTAACCACTGAGCCACCATATACAGTGCTAACCACTGAGCACCATATACAGTGCTAACCACTGAGCCACCATATACAGTGCTAACCACTGAGCCACCTATACAGTGCTAACACTGAGCCACCTATACAGTGCTAACCACTGAGCCACCATACAGTGCTAACCACTGAGCCACCGTATACAGTGCTAACCACTGAGCCACCATATACAGTGCTAACCACTGAGCCACCTATACAGTGCTAACCACTGAGCCACCATATACAGTGCTAACCACTGATCACCATATACAGTCCTAACCACTGAGCCACCATATACAGTGCTAACCACTGAGCCACCATATACAGTGTAACCACTGAGCCACCGTGATACAGTGCTAACCACTGAGCCACCATATACAGTGCTAACCACTGAGCCACCATATACAGTGCTAACCACTGAGCCACCATACAGTGCTAACCACTGAGCCACCATATACAGTGCTAACCACTGAGCCACCATACAGTGCTAACCACTGAGCCACCATACAGTGCTAACCACTGAGCCACCGTATACAGTGCTAACCACTGAGCCACCGTATGCAGTGCTAACCACTGAGCCACCATGTACAGTGCTAACCACTGAGCCACAGTGTACAGTGCTAACCACTGAGTCACCATATACAATGCTAACCACATCATATGCAGTATTGTAGTGAAGTATGTATGTATGCAATCCCTCACTGACTTCAAGACAGCACCTGCTACCGCCAAGCAAGTGTTTTTCTCATCCCTAATAACCTCTCTGTCCCACAACCCCAAACAGCTCTTCAAAACTTTCAACTCCTTACTTCGTCTGCCTGCTCCTCCCCCTTGTCCCCTCATCACTGCTGAATCTTTGCGACCTTCTTCAAGGAGAAGATCGACAAGATCAGAAACAGCTTCAGCCCACTATCCCCACAATTCCCCCTCCCACCTACACTGCCCTCCTCCTCCATCAGCCACTTCCCCCCATAACTGAATACCAGCTCTCCTCCCTCCTGTCAAAATCACACCTCACCACCAGCGCCCACGACCCGCTCCCATCCCACCTCATTCCCAACCACACCTCCATTTTCAGCCCAGCCCTCACCCACCTCTTTAACCTATCACTTATCACTGGCGCCTTCCTCTCGACCTTCAAACACGCCCTAATCACGCCCATCCTAAAAAAAACTCACTTGACCCTACCTCTGTCTCTAACTATCGCCCCATATCTGTTCTCCCATTCGCCTCTAAGCTACATCAACAACACGTCCACTTCGAACTGTCCTCTGACCTCTCCTCGTGCTCCCACTTCGACCGCCTACAGTCCGGCTTCCAACTCCTCCACTCCACCGAAACAGCCCTGACCAAAGTCACGAATGACCTACTGACCGCCAAGAACAAACACCACTACTACATCCTTCTCCTCCTTGACTTGTCTGCCGCCTTCGACAGGGTTGACCACTACCTTCTTCTCCGGATCCTGGAATCCCTCAGCATCACCCACCTTGCCCTCTCTTGGATCTCCTCATACCTAGCGGACCGGACCTTCAGCGTCTCCTACTCCCACACTTCCTCCTCACCCTACCCCCTTTCTGTCGGAGTCCCCCAAGGTTCGGTCCTGTGACCCCTACTTTTCTCCATATACACTCTCGGCCTAGGGCAACTCATTGAGTCCCATGGCCTCCAGTACCACCTCTAAGCCGACGACACCCAAATCTACCTGTCCGGCCCCGACATCACCTCCCTACTCTCCAAAATCCCACAATGCCTTTCCGCCATCTCATCCTTCTTCTCTGCTCGCTTCCTTAAACTCAACATGAACAAAACTGAATTCATAGTCTTCCCTCCAAGAAATTCCCCCCACTTCCCAACCTATCCATCTGCGTCAACGACTGCGCCCTGTCCCCAGTCCCCCAAGCCAAGTGCCTCGGGGTAATCCTTGACTCCTCCCTATCCTTCAAGCCCCACATCAAGGCCCTCACCACATCCCTCTGGCTCCAGCTCAAGAACATCTCGCGGATCCGCTCCTTCCTCACCCACGACACCGCTAAAACACTCATTCATGCTCTTATCTCCCGCCTTGACTACTGCAACCTTCGTCTCAATGGCCTCCCGGCTAACTCCCTCACACCTCTCCAGTCTATCCTCAACTCCGCTGCCCGACTAATCTACCTGTCCTCCCGCTACTCCCCTGTCTCCCCCCTCTGCCAAGCCCTTCACTGGCTCCCCGTCTCCAAGAGATCCCAATTCAAAACACTAACCATGGCGTACAAAGCCATACACAACCTGGCCCCACCATACATCTCCGACCTGGTCTCCCGATACCTACCCTCACGCAACCTCCGCTCCTCCCAAGAACTCCTCCTCTGCTCCCTCCTCATCACCTCTTCGCACAACCGCGTCCAGGACTTCTCCCGGGCATCTGCTTTACTCTGGAACTCCCTGCCCCAACACGTCAGACACTCTCCTACCCTGAGTAGCTTCAAGTGTCACCTGAAGACTCACCTATTCCGTCAAGCCTACAACCTGCCATGAGACCCAGGCGAACGCCCCATACCTGACATTCCCCCATCCTACTGTATCCTAACCCACCCCTCATAGACTGTGAGCCCTCGTGGACAGGGTCCCTGCCCCTCCTGTACCTGTACGTCCTGATCACCTAGATTTAGTGCCCTTGTTCTTGTCTCCCTTATCCTCATGTAAAGCGCCATGGAACCTAATGGCGCTATATAAATAAATAATAATAATAAAATAATACAGTGAGCTCTGCGCTGATATCCTCATAAGCCTCTACTTCTGCATTGGTCACTTGCAGCAGCATTATTGGGGGGGGCCCTAGCATGATGCCCGGCGTCACTTGTAACCTCTCTAGCCGTGTTGCTGCTCCAGTGTGTCGGACTGATTAGGTTTTACAGTCCCGCCGTGTCCCCATCTGCCATTCTTCCCGTACTAAGTCAACGACATTAAAATAAAATAGGAATCTTGGGTTGCTTTAACTCTGTGTGACCTGCCATAAAGCATTTACAGTCTCTCTGCTGGTATTTTTAGATCAATTGAATAGTGGGTTCTTTATTTCACATGTTCATTAGCGGAAGGTCACCTTGTGGCCCCGCGCTAGAAGAGCGAGCATTAGTGTAGATTCCTCCACCGCATCCTTCACACCGCCGGCCCCTATATAATGTAATAAGGCGCAGTGATGACGCCACACGTTCCACTCATACATCGCGCCGTATTCTTCATACATTCGTTTGCAGAATTCTGGAATCTCGGGGATTCTAGTGTTGAATATTTTTGCATTCTTAGTTTATTTTTCCTTTTCTTTGCAGCCTGAACTTCGATTCTCTCAGGGGGCAGACGAGGAAAAGGTCTAGGATTTCACGGGGAGAGGTGATCTTGTCTTGTGGCACAAAAGCCTTGAGGGCTCTATGTAAATAATTCACGCTTTCATTCAATACTGTGTAAGATTTCATCTGTCTGCTCTCGATAAGGAGCTCGGCTTTGACCAGAGCGGCGGTGGCTCTAATGTTGTCTTGGTGCCTTCTTCTAGATTATCAAAGACAGGGAGGGGGGATTACTTCTCCAGACCAGACATCTAGAGGAAGCGATCAATGTAACATATTCATTTCACAAGGGCCGGGGGGGGGGGGGGGATGTATTGGGGTGGGGTGGCTCGGGTTTTTTCTTCCTTTTTACGAAAATGCACCGTGGGCTTGAACGCGTCGTCCTCCTATTTATAAACATGACACATTTAATAGAACGGGCAGGTATCGGAATTATTGATTGCCAGATATTTAACCTGAGAGTTCGCATCCATCAAACCATGTGAGGAGGCGGCCGACAGATTTATGATCTGCCGATTTGTGTGACGGCAGCCTGCAGGAGACATTTACATTAATTACAGCCTACACATTAGTGGCTCCAGTATTCTGGACTCATAAACGATGTGACTGATACACTGGGGTAATATGGTGTCAGCAGCCGCAGCCGCCTCTATAGCTCCTTCCTGCAGCTTCATTTACTTCATTACATCACAAATAATTGTAAATGTTCACTTTCAGCAGCTTGTTAGTTCAAGAATATAAGTCAGCGGAGTCTATGCAGCCGTCAGGAGGATGAGTCCATTCACCTGCTCCATGCCTGGATGTATCATATTAATGAGCTGTGGACTGAGCACAGGACAGATCACTCCGAGGAGAAGCCTGAAACCAGCAGAGGCCTGGAGCACAGACACTGATAGCTCACACCTCCAATCATTAATACTAAACACAGAGATACAGAACATAGTACACATACAGTACATACACCACCCATACAGCAGATATACAGCACACATACAGTACATATACCACCCATACAGCAGAGGCCTGGACCACAGACACTGATAGCTCACACCTCCAATCATTAATACTAAACACAGGACATACAGAACATAGTACACATACAGTACATACAACACCCATACAGCAGAGGCCTGGAGCACAGACACTGATAGCTCACACCTCCAATCATAAAACAAAACACACAGGAGATACAGACCATAGTACACATACAATACATACACCACCCATACAGTATGCATACAGTACATAGTACACATACTGTACATATACCACCCATACAGCAGATATACAGCACACATACGTACATATACCACCCATACAGCAGAGGCCTGGACCACAGACACTGATAGCTCACACCTCCAATCATTAATACAAAAACACACAGGAGATACAGAACATAGTACACATACAGTACATACACCACCCATACAGCATGCATACAGAACATAGTACACATACAGTACATACACCACCCATACAGCATGCATACAGAACATAGTACACATACAGTACATACACCACCCATACAGCATGCATACAGAACATAGTACACATACAGTACATACACCACCCATACAGCATGCATACAGTACATAGTACACATACTGTACATATACCACCCATACAGCAGAGCCTGGACCACAGCACTGATAGCTCACACCTCCAATCATTAATACTAAACACCAGGACATACAGAACATAGTACACATACAGTACATATACCACCCATACAGCAGATATACAGCACACATACTGTACATATACCACCCATACAGCAGAGGCCTGGACCACAGCCACTGATAGCTCACACCTCCAATCATTAATACTAAACACACAGGACATACAGACATAGTACACATACAGTACATATACACCATACAGCAGATATACAGCACACATACTGTACATATACCACCCATACAGCAGAGGCCTGGACCACAGACACTGATAGCTCACATCTCTAATCAGCACCCACAATCATCAATATAAACCACACAGGAGATATACAGCACATATACAGTACATAGTACACATACAGTACATATACCACCCATACAGCAAATATACAGCATGCATACAGTACATAGTACACATACAGTACATATACCACCCATGACAGTGGGGATGGTGTTTTGTGGCCTCCAAACCCTGTGTGACAGTGGGGATGGTGTTTTCAGGCCACCACCATGTGTGACAGTGGGGATGGTGTTTTCCGGGTGATGAGCTTTGTTGCTTTTACACCAAACATATCGTTTTGCATTATGCCCAAACAGTGTGATTTTGGTTTCCTCTGAGCAGAGCCCCTTATTCCACATGTTTGGGTCTCCTTATCCACATGTTTGGGGTCTCCCTTATTCACATGTTTGGGTCTCCTTATTCCACATGTTTGGGTCTCCCAGGCGGCTTGTGGCAACTTCACACCAGACTTTTTATGGATATCTCTGAGAAATGGCTTCTTCTTGCCGCTCTTCCATAAAGGACAGATTTGTGCAGTGCACGACTGATTGTTGTCCTATGGACAGACTCTCCCACCTCAGCTGTAGATCTCTGCAGTAGATCCAGAGTGATCATGGACCTTTTGGCCTCATCTCTGATCAGTCTCCTCCTTGTTCCAGATGAAAGTTTAGAGGGACGGCCGGGTGTTGGTAGATTTGCAGTGGTCTGATCCTCCTTCCATTACACTATGATCTCTTGCACAGCGGCACTTGGGAAATCTTTTTGTATCCAAATTCGGCTTTAAACTTCACCACAACAGTATCTCGGACCTGCCTGGTGTGTTCCTTGGTCTTCATGATGCTCTCTGCACTGGATACAGACCCCTGAGCCTATCACAGAGCAGGTGCATTTATACGGAGACTTGATCACACACAGGTGGATCCTATTTATCATTACCAGTCATTTAGGACAACATTGGATCATTCAGAGATCCGCACTGATCTTCTGGAGAAAGTTTGCTGCACTGAAAGTAAAGGGGTGAATAATATTACACGCCCCACTGTTCAATTTTCTATTTGTTAAAAAAGTGTAAAATATCCAATAAATTTGGTTCCCCCTCACGATTGTGTCCCACTTGTTGATTCTTTATACTTTCACAAGGCGCTGTATATATACAGCAAATCAATACACATACAGTACATATACCACAATACAGTATACATGCAGTTCATACACCACACACAGCAGATATACAGCACTCATACAGTACAAACTACTCACTCATACACTGCATATAACACACATACAAAACACACAGCATATGTAACACCCATACAGTACACACAGCACTCATACAGTGTATATATATGTATTATTACACATATACTGAGCAGTACATATACAGTACATACATCACACATACAGTACTCAGCAGATATACAGCACTCATACTTTTTTCAGCATATACAGCACAGCATATATATATATATATATATATATACAGTTAGGGCCAGAAATATTTGGACAGTGACACAAGTTTTGTTATTTTAGCTGTTTACAAAAACATGTTCAGAAAGACAATTATATATATAATATGGGCTGAAAGTGCACACTCCCAGCTGCAATATGAGAGTTTCCACATCCAAATCGGAGAAAGGGTTTAGGAATCATAGCTCTGTAATGCTTAGCCTCCTCTTTTTCAAGGGACCAAAAGTAATTGGACAATGGACTCTAAGGGCTGCAATTAACTCTGAAGGCGTCTCCCTCGTTAACCTGTAATCAATGAAGTAGTTAAAAGGTCAGGGGTGGATTCCAGGTGTGTGGTTTTGCATTTGGAAGCTGTTGCTGTGACCAGACAACATGCGGTCAAAGGAACTCTCAATTGAGGTGAAGCAGAACATCCTGAGGCTGAAAAAAAAGAAAAAATCCATCAGAGAGATAGCAGACATGCTTGGAGTAGCAAAATCAACAGTTGGGTACATTCTGAGAAAAAAGGAATTGACTGGTGAGCTTGGGAACTCAAAAAGGCCTGGGCGTCCACGGATGACAACAGTGGTGGATGATCGCCGCATACTTTATTTGGTGAAGAAGAACCCGTTCACAACATCAACTGAAGTCCAGAACACTCTCAGTGAAGTAGGTGTATCTGTCTCTAAGTCAACAGTAAAGAGAAGACTCCATGACAGTAAATACAAAGGGTTCACATCTAGATGCAAACCATTCATCAATTCCAAAAATAGACAGGCCAGAGTTACATTTGCTGAAAAACACCTCAAGAAGCCAGCTCAGTTCTGGAAAAGTATTCTATGGACAGATGAGACAAAGATCAACCTGTACCAGAATGATGGGAAGAAAAAAGGGAACGGCACATGATCCAAGGCACACCACATCCTCTGTAAAACATGGTGGAGGCAACGTGATGGCATGGGCATGCATGGCTTTCAATGGCACTGGGTCACTTGTGTTTATTGATGACATAACAGCAGACAAGAGTAGCCGGATGAATTCTGAAGTGTACCGGGATATACTTTCAGCCCAGATTCAGCCAAATGCTGCAAGGTTGATTGGACGGCGCTTCATAGTACAGATGGACAATGACCCCAAGCATACAGCCAAAGCTACCCAGGAGTTCATGAGTGCAAAAAAGTGGAACATTCTGCAATGGCCAAGTCAATCACCAGATCTTAACCCAATTGAGCATGCATTTCACTTGCTCAAATCCAGACTTAAGACGGAAAGACCCACAAACAAGCAAGACCTGAAGGCTGCGGCTGTAAAGGCCTGGCAAAGCATTAAGAAGGAGGAAACCCAGCGTATGGTGATGTCCATCCAGAGTTAAGGCAGTGATTGCCTCCAAAGGATTCGCCACAAAATATTGACAATAAAAATATTTTGCTTGGGTTATGTTTATTTGTCCAATTACTTTTGACCTCCTAAAATGTGGAGTGTTTGTAAAGAAATGTGTACAATTCCTACATTTTCTATCAGATATTTTTGTTCAACCCTTCAAATGAAACGTTACAATCTGCACTTGAATTCTGTTGTAGAGGTTTCATTTCAAATCCAATGTGGTGGCATGCAGAGCCCAACTCGCCAAAATTGTGTCACTGTCCAAATATTTCTGGCCCTAACTGTATACAGCAAATCAGTACACCTACAGTACATATACCACACACAGCAGATATACAGCATTCATACAGTACACAGCACACATGCAGTACATATACTATACATCCACAGTACACACACCACACACCCAGTAGACATTCAGTACAGGTGCTATATACACAGACGTCCAGCAGATATACCGCAGTGATGGCGGGGCTTGTTTGCGGTGTTGGTGGAGCCAATGAAAGACTTTCTTAGAAAACTCTCTGAATATACAACCAGGGCCCAGAATTTCAGAAACTGTTGAGATTTTGGTATCTACAAATCGATTTTTCCCAAGGTGCTGAAATTCCTTTTAATTCCTCATCTGATAATCCAAAAAACCCCATAATCCGGCACGTTTGCAGTGTGGACTTTCCTCTTCCCTTTACATGTCGGATACTTTTCTCCAGTTTGAATATTCCATATGATCTGATAATCCGGCACGTCCTTCCGGCCCGATTATACATGTGACGTATGTGACTGTGTGATGCCCCCAATGTAGGACGTATATTAACTCTGTGCCCGATGAACATTGTGTAAACCCCAAACCTGAGGCCGGAATTTATTACCATCCATAAATCCTATCGGAGACCTCGCCCTGAACCTTCTACAGTGAAACAAATCTCCTCATTGTATCCTGATATGAGAAATATGTTACATCTGAAGAAACGTCTCCTTTTCCCAAACATCTGTTCCCCCAGATGGAGATGGAGCAGCTGAAGCCTCGAGCCGTGGTGGGAACAGGAGACCCCATACTGGGGATGACGGTGTATGGGAGTATGGAGCGATGATATCCCGGAATGTTTATGTCGTTTCAATGTTCCTCTATGGGATCAGCACATCGCCTCCATATTGTCACATTTCCATGTGGCTGCACAAGAGTCTGGAGGCCTCAGGGTACAACATGAGAGTCCGACATTATAATAACCAATAACAGCAAACAGAATAGTCTCATACAGTGGAGCAGGCAGCGATTTCAGCAGAGCGAGGTTTGTTTACAGAATTGGCTAGAAATAACCCAGAGTACCCAGAGATGTACAGAGCAACTGAGAGTAGCAGAGCTGAGATGTAGCAGAGCAACCCGGAGACGAGCAGAGCTGCCCAGGGATGTAGAGATGAGATTACCAGAGCTGCCAGAGGATGTAGCAGAGTGCCAGAGATGTAGCAGAGTGCCAGAGTCAGCAGATATACAGAGAGCCAGGATTACAAGACTGAGATAGCAGAGCTGCCTAGAGATTAAGCAGAGCGCCCAGGATGTAGCAGAGCAGCCCTGAGATGTAGCAGAGCTGTCCAGAGATGTAGCAAGAGCACCAGGAGAGTAGCAGAGCTTGACCCATGATGTAGAAGAGCTGCCCAAGAATATTACAGAGCTACGACCATGATGATGTAGCAAAGTTACCCAGATGGAGAGTGACAGAGATGCCATAGAGCTAGCAGGCTAGAGAGATGCTAGCGAGATGTAAGCCAGGGCCAAGGAGATGTAGCAGTCAACCGGCAGTTACAAGCTGCCATTAGGCGAGTTGTGTAAGAGTTAGGAAAAACTGGCAAAGAACAAGACTCAGCAAAAAAGCTGCCAACTACTAGAATAATGAAGAGAGCATTGCCAGAGGAAACTGAATATTACCAATGATAGAAGCACACGTGGAACGATTATGGTACGCATTATGTTAGACTGACACATGAAATGGCAGACAGTATAACATAATACTGCAATACATAATGTACAGTGAGATAACAATGAGGTATAGCAGAGCCTTACTAGAATACACGGCAAGTCTACCCGAATATAAAACATAAGATGAGCTATGACTGATTGAAGATGGTGCCCAGGGATGACAGGAGCACGCTGGAGACGTGCAGATGGCAACCCAATGTACCGGACTCCAACAAATGAAGCAGGAGCTGCGGAAAGATACAGGGGCCCTGGTCTAAGGAGACGCGAGAGGTACAGCAGAGCTGCCTCAGAGTCGCTGGCCCTGACCCCAGATGTACCCATACACCTCAGACGCATCAGCGACCAGGATCGTGCCATCGGCAACCCTGTGTAGACTAAAGGGAGTGGCAGGGGTGCAAGAATCCCACCAGATAATAAAACAAGAGGGAAGGGGGTGACAAAGAGGTACCAATAAGATTCAGCACCTGCCAGTGACTCACAGGAGCAACAGAGGATTCCAGAGACTCCTGTCACTAGACAGCAGGAAGAGGTCCAATCACAGCAAGAGGCCGGAGACCAGAGTGACCCATATAAGGAGTGCAGAAATGACAAGTGCGACCCTGACAAAGACGCTAGTACCAAAGAGAGAAGAACGCCAATAAGTACAACAGGAAATGACACAGGGTCACGCACAACTCTCCGAAGTGAGACAGACTGTAGAGATGTGAGACAGCACAGGCTACAGGCTAAGCGCCTTAATAGTGAATTCACCCTTGAAGTGCAGATTTTGAAAGTGTATCTTGATTTCTCCCCTATGAATTTGAAGTGCCCAGATGTACGGTGCACAGAAAATCTAATGAATTATTGCTGTGTTTCATGCCGGATATTTGCCCAGTTATTGTGGCAGTTGAGCCTTTGATTTACTTATTGTCCTGAGATGTAGTAACTGCCACAGTCCATTAGCAAGTTACTGTACATGTGTTACCAGAATCCATAGAGAAAGCTGTCCCAGCCAATGCTGCGCTTGTACCCAAGATCTAGGATGGAAAAGACTTAGCACGAGACTGCCAGTCAGCATGGAGCGTCAGCTGCCGCTTGCAAATGCCCAGTGGATTAGTAAGAATAGACCCAATGATGTCCAAAGAAATCCAGAAATATCATTTGGTTCATTGGTTGGAGGAATCCAAGTATTGGAGCGAGTATCAGTGCGGGAGGGGCGCTATCGAGATTCAGGAGTCCCACGGTTTGTGCCAGATAACCAATGACATGTTAGCGTAGCTTGTTCAGATTAAGATAATTCTTAATGTAATGAAAGTCACATAGATTAGCAAAGTTACCCAGAGATGTAACAGAGCTGCCCAGAGATGTAGTAGAGCTGCCCAGAGATATAACAGAGCTGCCCAGAGATATAACAGAGCTGCCCAGAGATGTAGTAGAGCTATCCATAGATGTAGTAGAGCTACCGAGAGATGTAGCAGAGCTACTGAGAGATGTAGCAGAGCTACTGAGAGATGTAGCAGAGCTACCGAGAGATGTAGCAGAGCTATCTTAAAGGGAACCAACCACCCCAATGACCCCCCGGACTATTAATATCGGTCCCTACACACAGCACATACATGTGCTGCAATGATTTTTGCTAAAAAAACTGTTTTGTAAAACTTAAGATAATGATTTTGAAAGTTTAAACCGAAGGGACGGGTGGGCGTTACTTATCTGTGGCAAAAGCCGGGTTGCAGCTGCCAACTCATCCACCTGTGTCCCGCAGTAGCAGTTATGGCCAGCCCTTTTCAGCGTCACAGCCTGGTGCACGGGCTCGCATGCCCGTGCACACGTCATCATCTACAGCCGGGTTGCGAGCGCGCGCTCTGACTTCCATAGCTGAGCGCAGGAAGTCAGAGCGCGCGCTCGCAACCCGGCTGTAGATGATGACGTGTGCACGGGCATGCGAGCCCGTGCACCAGGCTGTGACGCTGAAAAGGGCTGGCCATAACTGCTACTGCGGGACACAGGTGGATGAGTGGCAGCTGCAACCCGGCTTTTGCCACAGATAAGTAACGCCCACCCGTCCCTTCGGTTTTAAACTTTCAAAAGCATTATCTTAAGTTTTACAAAACAGTTTTTTTAGCAAAAATCATTGCAGCACATGTATGTGCTGTGTGTAGGGACCGATATTAATAGTCCGGGGGGGTCATTGGGGGTGGTTGGTTCCCTTTAATAACCAGGGCCAAGCAGAAGTAGCCAGTCATATAGCAGTTACCCAACTATAAATTAGAGCTGAGTTTGTTACAGAGTTGAAGGAAAAACTGGCAAAGAGAAACTAAGACTCTAAGAGCAAAAAAGTCTTCCAACTACTAGAATAATGAAATGGAGGACATGGTGCCAGGACGGGCAACACTGAATATTACCATATAGAAGCATACTGTGTGAAACATGATTATGGTACGCATTATGTATACACTGTATATAACAATGGCATACAGTATGCAGACAGCAGTGATAAACATAATACTGCCATATACGTAATACATACAAAGTGTCATACATGTTATAGATAACAATGGGAATATCAGTAGTGCCTATACTAGCTACATACAGCGGCAATAGTACCGTAACACCTAAATAATAATAAACAATACAGATGGAGCCATTGACGTGATTGAGCTGGTGCCACGCTGGACACAGGGAGCAGCCAGAGACAGTGCATGATGGCAACAATGTCCGGCCACTACACAAAACAAATGGGGAGACACTGGAGGCGGGGGGACAGATACAGCGGGGGGCCCTGCTCATAGGGAACGGGGGAGAGGTGACCTCCTGCCCTCACCTGCGGCTGTGCCCTGATCCCCCTACTGTCCCTATACTGGTTCTTTCAACCCATCACCGAACAGGATACATAGTCCCTCGGTGAACCTGATGTTAGCCCTAAATAGGGAGATGGCTGGTGGGCGCACTAATCCCAACCACTGCAATAATAACAACAAGAGGGAAGGGGGGGACAAAGAGGAGGACAACAAAAACTTCATGCCACCTGCCGTGCTCCTAGGTGGCAACGGTCAGGATCTCCAGAGATCTTCCTTCACCTCAGACAGCCAGGCAAGAGGATCAATCACCAGCAAAGAGTGCCGGAACCATGTGACCATATAAGGGGGATGGGAGTGATCACAAAGTGGCCACACCTGGACAAAGAACTTGCTAGCAACAGAAACAGAAAGGAAAGAAACACCAATAAGTACCAATAAAGGAATGACACAGGTCACCTGCCACAAGTCTCCAAAGTAAGAGACACCATGTGACACCTGAATACCAGGCACAGCCCACAGTCTAGAGCGGCCTTAATAGTGAATCTGGACAGCCCCTTTAAGTGCAATGGATTTTAAATATTTCTTGTTTTTTTTCCCTATGAATTTTGCCCGGTGGCAAAGAAAATCCTAATTGAATTATTGCTGTGTTTTCATGCCGGTTTTCCATATTTTTTGGCAGTTTGAGCCTTTTTTATATATATTATTGTCTTGGATACGTGACAGTTCCCTTTATTTACTGCTGTACATCTGTTTGTCACCATACGACGGCTGTGTGAAGAACACGGAATCTCAGCCCAATCTGCGCTTGTACCTACGCACACGGGCAATATGGAAAAACATTACATAGCTGTTATTACAATGGACGTCAGCATCCGGAGCCGTCAGCGCCGCTTCGCCAATCCCAGGATGGAGCTTAATGTAAGAATAACCTGACAAATGTTCCAAAGAAGAATCACAGAAAATAATCCCATTTGGTGTATTGGTTGGAGGAATCCAAGTATTGGAAGCGATATCAGGTGGGGGAGGGGCGGCTGCTATTCGTGGCATTCATGAGATTTCATACATCTGTTGCGTCTTCCAAAAACAGATGACATTTTTTTCGTGTTTTTGCAATGAATTGAATAATTTTAATGTGAATGAAAGTTCAGATCAGAACCCACTTTACCTGTTGTTCGTGAGCATTTTAATGTGATTGGATATTTTTAATGTCCTTAATGTGACGTCTGTCCAAGGCTGCAAGCACAAGGCGGCTCTCCGACAGACTAGGTACAATTCACTCTGTTAGGCAGAATCCCGAAACCTGCATCGGCAGAACATCTCTAGAGTCCGACCCTTTCTCACCATAGAAACAACTAAAATCCCTCACTGTGGCCCTAATCCATTCCCGCCTTGATTATTGCAATTCTCTATTAATTGGCCTCCCCCACACTAGACTCTCCCCTCTCCAGTTCATCTATAATGCAGCAGCCAGGATCACCCATCTGGCTAACCAATACTCGTATGCTTCCGCTCTGTGCCCGTACGCTATAGGATCCGCTCTGTGACAGTCAATGCACTGGCTGCCTATACACTATAGGATCCGCTCTGCGCCAGTCATTGCACTGGCTGCCTATACACTATAGGATCCGCTCTGTGCCAGTCATTACACTGGCTGCTCATACACTATAGGATCCACTCTGTGCCAGTCATTGCACTGGCTGCCTATACACTATAGGATCCGCTCTGCGCCAGTCATTGCACTGGCTGCCCATACACTATAGGATCCGCTCTGTGCCAGTCAATGCACTGGCTGCCTATACACTATAGGATCCGCTCTGCGCCAGTCATTGCACTGGCTGCCTATACACTATAGGATCCGCTCTGTGCCAGTCATTACACTGGCTGCTCATACACTATAGGATCCACTCTGTGCCAGTCATTGCACTGGCTGCCTATACACTATAGGATCTGCTCTGTGCCAGTCATTACACTGGCTGCCCATACATTATAGGATCCACTCTGTGCCAGTCACTGCACTGGCTGCCCATACACTATAGTATCCGCTCTGTGCCTGTCATTACACTGGCTGCCCATACATTATAGGATCCACTCTGTGCCAGTCATTGCACTGGCTGCCCATACATTATAGGATCCGCTCTGTGCCAGTCATTGCACTGGCTGCCCATACACTATAGGATCCGCTCTGTGCCTGTCATTACACTGGCTGCCCATACATTATAGGATCCACTCTGTGCCAGTCACTGCACTGGCTGCCCATACACTATAGTATCCGCTCTGTGCCTGTCATTACACTGGCTGCCCATACATTATAGGATCCACTCTGTGCCAGTCATTGCACTGGCTGCCCATACATTATAGGATCCGCTCTGTGCCAGTCATTGCGCTGGCTGCCCATACACTATAGGATCCGCTCTGTGCCTGTCATTACACTGGCTGCCCATACATTATAGGATCCGCTCTGTGCCAGTCATTGCACTGGCTGCCCATACACTATAGGATCCGCTCTGTGCCTGTCATTACACTGGCTGCCCATACATTATAGGATCCGCTCTGTGCCAGTCATTGCACTGGCTGCCCGTACACTATAGGATCCGCTCTGTGCCAGTCATTGCACTGGCTGCCCGTACACTATAGGATCCGCTCTGTGCCTGTCATTACACTGGCTGCCCATACATTATAGGATCCGCTCTGTACCAGTCATTGCACTGGCTGCCCATACACTATAGGATCTGCTCTGTGCCTGTCATTACACTGGCTGCCCATACATTATAGGATCCGCTCTGTGCCAGTCATTGCACTGGCTGCCCGTACACTATAGGATCCGCTCTGTGCCAGTCATTGCACTGGCTGCCCGTACACTATAGGATCCGCTCTGTGCCTGTCATTACACTGGCTGCCCATACATTATAGGATCCGCTCTGTACCAGTCATTGCACTGGCTGCCCATACATTATAAGATCTTATTCAAATTGCTTGTTCTCACCCACAAAGCTCTTCACAGTGCAGCACCCCCCTACATCTCCTCCCTCATCTCGGTCTATCCCCCCACCCGTTCTCTTCACAGTGCAGCACCCCCCTACATCTCCTCCCTCATCTGAGCTTACACACCCTTTTATTTATTGCTCTTTGTACAGGGGGATACTTGCACGGAAGATCCCCGCAGGCTTTCAAGCAGCAGATCCACAATTAATATAGTTTGCTCCAGTGTACACCTAACAATCCTGATTGTAATAAGCCCCTGTACTTTGTGTCACCCCCACCTCATTGTAGATTGTAAGCTCTTGTGAGCAGGTCCTCATTATTTTTTGCTTTAATTATTGTATTTACCACAACTGTTTCTTATGACTGTTTGTTTATGAATCTCTGATTTGTAAAGCGCTGTGGACTATGTTGGCGCTATATAAATATATATTATTATTAATATTATTATTAATAATCCCTGACATCCTTTAACCCCTATACAGGGATCTGGATTTACACCGGGGTCCAGGAGATTGCCGCCTATGGAAGGGCCGCCGTCCAGAGACAGGTATAGAAGCCAAGCAGGGTCAGAGCCGGGAGATCAGGAAAAGGACAAAATCAGGATCAGATAGAAAAGTCATGGAGCCGGGTCATAACCAAGATGGCAGCAATGTACAAGATGGTGAGGAAGAGGAAGAGTCCAAAAAACAGGCCGAGGTAACACAGGGAAACACCAACACAAGACAGGACACCAGTCAGGGGATCCAAAAGCTATATCTGGCAGCTCCAGCAGAAGGTATTAGAAGGGTGTGGTGCTTTCCAATAGGCTGAAGCTTAGGAGTTAATGACTTCAGCTGGACCCACACACACACACACACAACACACACACATGCACACACACATGCATACACATACACACACACAACACACATGCACCACACATGCACACACACATGCACACACACACATACATACACCACCAGCATACACACACACACATACACATGCACACACAACACACACATGCACACACATACACACACACATGCACACACACACACACTACATGCAGACACACACACACCACACACATGCAGACACACACATACGCACGCACACATGCACACACACACACCTCCACTCTGTCAGGCTGTGATGTACTGCAGGTCCCAGCTGCTCTAACCTCAGTGGATGGACGGAGCCTGCGGTCTCCAGAGATTCTGGTTCTGATACCTCCTCTATCACCAGCGCCACCTACAGGGTGAATACAGCGGTGCCTGGTGACAGAAGCAGATGTCAGTGGGGCAGACTCTGGCGGGGATGTGACACTTGCCCTTTGTTTTGCTCCAGTGTGGGGTCACATCATCCATAACTGCCCATTGAGTAGTCAGTGTCTAATCTCTGGACTGAAGAGGGCACCTGTGATGACTCCTCTTAAGAGGACCAGTCTCGTTTTTCAGCTAGGACAAGGTGCCCATACAGTTTGAATTTGCTGCTGAGAATTAGGATATTTGGGTGTAGCACTGGTTCCCCTTAGGTTGTGCCCTGTCTTCTCTTCCCAGATACCGCTCTGCCACAGTATTACGCCACTCTTGCTGTGGGTCACATATGCACCAAAGGCATCGGCTCTAGTCTCTTAAAAACCAATAGGTGCCAATTCCCCATGACATCTGCCAATACCCAAATACCACCAGCTTCTTAAATACTATTCCCCTCATCACTTCTTACCTAAGCTATAGGATCACTTTTGGAACCTTTTGTATCCTAAAGTTGGTAAAGAGTTCATGTTCCATTTGGCACTGCCAGGATTCCATACTTGACCAAGTCTCATTTGCTACTCATCCCTGACCTCTGACTTCTTCTGTCCTTGACCTTTCTGTTTGACTACAGTTTATGTGCCCAGTTCTTGGTACTGCAAATAGGTGCCCTCAGTCCTCCTATGTGCCAGCCATTGCCAACAACGACTATTCTGGGGTGGAGCAATACCCTGTGTGGATGGTCCATGCCATCTTGTAGGTTAGGGGTAAAAGACACATCATAATTGGGTTTATTTCATGCAAAATCTGTTAATTGGTCCATCTCTCCAGTGTTATACACATGAGACTGCCAAAAAATAAATAAAGCCTATATCTAAACTACTGCACCTGGCCCAACTGGTTCCTGTACAGACTAACACTCCGAGCTGCACAGTCCCTGGTGGCACATGCACAGGCTCTAGCCTAACCCTAGCCGCAACACTAAGAAACCATAACTCGGACCCGTCTGCCTGAAAGGCCTTCGAGTTGTTCCTCTTACCTCCTTAGAAAACAGAGGGAGATAGCTGAGCACTGAGTGACCCAGGCTAGAGAAAGCATGCAGAGATATGAAGGACCAAAGGTGTGAAACATCAAACACGTGCACTAGTGGAGGTGAAGGAGCTACTGCCTGCAGGAATAAACTTATGAAATGTAACTATAAAAGAAGAGAGGAGTAGGTACAATAAGTGAGACAGAAAAGAGATAAATCCAAGCTAGTATCTAATGACAGGGAAACATTCGTGCCAGTGGAGCTGGAACTCCTAGAATATAGTGAGCAGAGAAGGCCAGCAAGGGGAAGGGATAAATAACCCCACCCGAGATGTAATAGGACAGAGCAATGAACAAATGAAAACACCTGCTGACCACAAACCTAAAGGATAGAAGCAAAGGTAAAAGACAAAAGATCCTGGACAGGGATTGACCATGCTGTGGCTCAGCAGAGAAGGACACTGACTACACAGGACAGGTCACTGATCAAATCCAGACGTATGACACCTGTAGGCCTTATTATATTGTGTCTTTGCATGTCTGACCTTACAGAAATGGAACCAGCAGGGGGAAAAATGAAGATGGATAAGAAGGTCAGCAAACATAATGTGGGTCTTGAACAGGTTAATAATGCAATAATTCACATTGCTTGTCGATTTTAGCACATTCACCTTCATGTGTTCAATCAATCAAACGTGTTACATCTGTGATTTTAATTGAGTACACCTTCTCCTTTAGCAAACCCCACGAGGAGACCCACATGACCCCGTCTTCCAAACTAGTCATGGAAATTGCCATTCAGATTTCCTATGTGTCCAGACATTGGGGACACCAGGTATTTGCTGGACCTTTGAGACTCATTTTAAATTTAGAGCCTTGGTCCAATGGAGGAACCTCTGGTGCTCAAATCCCATCCAGGAGACCATTGTGTGGGAGCCCATGGAGAGAGGTCTATAAGCCCATGGATCTCACAAGGTTGGCAAATACGAAAGTGGTCAAAAATCATTCCACAATGAAGGAAAATGTGGAGAAGAGAAGACACAACCCTCCGCTCTGGTGCTGACTATGGAGGTGTTAGGTGGAGTTCTAGGCCATCTGTACTGTATCTATACTGTATCTATACTGTATCTATATACTGTATCTTATACGTATACTGTATCTATACTGTATCTATACTGTATACTGTATCTATACTGTATCTATACTGATACTGTATCTATACTGTATCTATACTGTATCTATACTGTATCTATACTGTAATCTGTATCTGATACTGTATCTATACTGTATACTGTATCTATACTGTATCTATACTATACTGTATCTATACTGTATCTATACATTCTGTATCTATACTGTATACTGTATCTATACTGTATACTGTATCTATACGTGTATCTATACTGTATGTTCTTATTAAGGGTAAAAAGTCAAACTGTAGCCATGAGATTTCCATACTTGCTGCCCTTTTCTCAGCCCTTCATTGACCAGTGAAACATCAGAAATTGCTCATCACATGTTCTCAGCTCACACACAGCGGCATTCCTCCTCCTTCCCGACCGTCCACCCCGGAATGGTCTCCGAGGACGGGGATCTAAGTGCTGTAAATAATTTAGTTCTCATGTTCAATTGTAAGTTGTGTTGAACTATGGATTTCTTGTCTACATTTACATTGCCATAAACATTACACAAACCTTGTGATAAGCAGAGCCGCCCGGCAGTAAAGACACAGGAAAGGCTCTATAGGTCCACGGTTTACGACAGCGGACGGGAAGCCATCGACATGGACCCTGATGAAGATTCATGGACCATCGTGGGACAGTCCTGAACGCGGCGCTTAAGTATATTATTAATGTTCACATAACAGCAGCCGATATATATATTTAATGTTAAAACACCGGCCCTGCGTATAAATCAATTACAATGTAGATGGATGACTGTTTTGTAATTACAACGTATTGATTTTTTGGCTCTCGTGTATTAAGATAACTGTAGATCAAGTAACTTCTAAAGTTTAAATGGACACATTATTTGCGTCTCCCGCTCGCTCGCAATCGATGCATCATCGGACTTTTGTCTCCGTCTACGTTAAAGTGGACCCATCGCTTACATTTGGTGGAGACAGTCGCTTTGTATCAAATGGGTTGTCCGTGTCCAAAGACCCTTTCCCTGATCTCAGGTCCCCTCGGAGTGAGGAGACGATGCAGAAAGTTGTTGAGATAAAAAGTCGATGACAGACGATTTCTTTCCGTTTTCTGTAAATCTAATGGACTCTGAGGCCAAATATGAAGACTTCCCTCCTTATACACAGTCACCGGACGTCATCGTGTCCAGCACAGTACGGCACGTCTCACGTCAGCTTGATCGTGATCGTCAGCCGGTGTCCACTGCACAATGATGGGAACATCCGCTCCCAATAATCGGGCACCCTAACGAGGTAATCACCTCCACATTACAGATACAATGTAGCTGCAATCAGTCATGGTCCTTCTATCTGCAGCTTCCCCACATTACACTTCTTTCGCCTGATATCTATTCACTTGAACATGTGCAGATGCTGCAGTAATCCTTCATTAAGGACGCTTCTCATCTGAAACGCGTAGGTTTACATGGTGTTTGTGGATTTCTTGTATATCACGACTGATGTCTGAATTTTAACCTTTGGATTATTTACTATTAAACACATTTTTCTGTACACTGAAGAAATGGAAGTTTTGCATTGTCTACAAGATAAGACCAGCTAAACAAGAAAAAGTGGCAAAAATAAGTTAAATGATCTATTATTGTGTATCTCAATTGGTAGAAGGGATATAGAGTAAAGGGAACCAAACAGCAGGATTCTCCTATATAAAGTAACGGCAGTGCCAGACTGGCGCTAGCATGGTGAGTCAAGACATACATTCAATGGATATTTCATTGTCGAAGAACTTTCTCAAAGGTCCAGAAATTAGTGCAGGAGTTGATTGTCGTGTGCAGCGAGGCAGGACTATGTGGGTTGGATCCTCTGATATTACAGCGGGGCAGGACTATGTGGGTCGGATCCTCTCATATTACAGCGGGGCAGGACTATGTGGGTCGGGTCCTCTCATATTACAGCGGGCAGGACTATGTGGGTCGGATCCTCTCATATTACAGCGGGGCAGGACTATGTGGATCGGGTCCTCTTATATTACAGCGGGGCAGGACTATGTGGGTCGGATCCTCTCATATTACAGCGGGGCAGGACTATGTGGGTCGGGTCCTCTCATATTACAGCGGGGCAGGACTATGTGGGTTGGATCCTCTCATATTACAGCGGGGCAGGACTATGTGGGTTGGATTCTCTCATATTACAGCAGGGCAGGACTATGTGGGCCGGGTCCTCTCATATTACAGCAGGGCAGGACTATGTGGGCCGGGTCCTCTCATATTACAGCAGGGCAGGACTATGTGGGTCGGGTCCTCTCATATTACAGCAGGGCAGGACTATGTGGTCAGGGTCCTCTCATATTACAGTGAGGCAGGACTATGTGGGTCGGATCCTCTCATATTACAGCGGGGCAGGAATATGTGGGCCGGGTCCTCTCATATTACAGCGGGGCAGGACTATGTGGGTCAGGGATCTCTCATATTACAGCGAGGCAGGACTATGTGGTCAGGGGTCTCTCATATTACAGCGAGGGGAGGACTATGTGGGCCGGGTCCTCTCATATTACAGCAGGGCAGGACTATGTAGGTCAGGTCCTCACATAACACAGCAGGGCAGGACTATGTGGGTCAGGGTCTCTCATATTACAGCGAGGCAGGACTATGTGGGCCGGTCCTCTCATATTACAGCAGGGCAGGAATATGTGGTTCAGGTCCTCTCATATTACAGCGGGGCAGGACTATGTGGGTCAGGTCCTGTCATATTACAGCGGGGCAGGACTATGTGGGTCAGGTCCTGTCATATTACAGCGGGACAGGACTCATGTGGGTCGGGTCCTCTCATATTACAGCAGGGCAGGACTATGTGGGTCAGGTCCTCTCATACTACAGCAGGGCAGGAATATGTGGGTCAGGTCCTGTCATATTACAGCGGGGCAGGAATATGTGGGTCAGGTCCTGTCATATTACAGCAGGGCAGGAATATGTGGGTCAGGTCCTGTCATATTACAGCAGGGCAGGAATATGTGGGTCGGGTCCTCTCATATTACAGCGACACAGGACTATGTGGGCCAGGTCCTCTCTTATTACAGCAGGGCAGGAATATGTGGGCCGGGTCCTCTCATATTACAGCAGGGCAGGACTATGTAGGTCAGGTCCTCACATATACACAGCAGGGCAGGACTATGTGGGTCAGGGGTCTCTCATATTACAGCGAGGCAGGACTATGTGGGCCGGGTCCTCTCATATTACAGCAGGGCAGGAATATGTGGTTCAGGTCCTCTCATATTACAGCGGGGCAGGACTATGTGGGTCAGGTCCTGTCATATTACAGCGGGGCAGGACTATGTGGGTCAGGTCCTGTCATATTACAGCGGGACAGGACTCATGTGGGTCGGGTCCTCTCATATTACAGCAGGGCAGGAATATGTGGGTCAGGTCCTGTCATATTACAGCGGGCAGGAATATGTGGGTCAGGTCCTGTCATATTACAGCAGGGCAGGAATATGTGGGTCAGGTCCTGTCATATTACAGCAGGGCAGGAATATGTGGGTCGGGTCCTCTCATATTACAGCGACACAGGACTATGTGGGCCAGGTCCTCTCTTATTACAGCAGGGCAGGAATATGTGGGCCGGGTCCTCTCATATTACAGCAGGGCAGGAATATGTGGGTTGGGTACTCTCATATTACAGCGGGGCAGGACTATGTGGTGTCGGATCCTGTCATATTACTGCAGGGCAGGAATATGTGGGTCGGGTCCTCTCATATTACAGCAGGGCAGGAATATGTGGGTCGGGTCCTCTCATATTACAGCGGGGCAGGACTATGTGGGTCGGGTCCTCTCATATTACAGCAGGGCAGGAATATGTGGGTCAGGTCCTCTCATATTACAGCGGGGCAGGACTATGTGGGTCGGGTCCTCTCATATTACAGCAGGGCAGGAGTATGTGGGTCAGGGTCTCTCATATTACAGCAGGGAAGGAATATGTTGGCCGGGTCCTCTCATATTACAGCAGGGCAGGACTATGTGGGTTGGGTCCTCTCATATTACAGTTGGGCAGGACTATGATGGTCGGGTCCTCTCATATTACAGCAGGGCAGGAATATGTGGGTCGGGTCCTCTCATATTACAGCAGGGCAGGAGTATGTGGACCGGGGCCTCTCATATTACAGCGGGGCAGGACTATGTGGGTCAGATCCTCTCATATTACAGCGGGGCAGGACTATGTGGTGTCGGGTCCTGTCATATTACAGCAGGGCAGGAATATGTGGGCCGGGTCCTCTCATATTACAGCAGGGCAGGACTATGTGGGTCGGGTCCTCTCATATTACAGTGGGGCAGGACTATGTGAGTCAGGTCCTCTCATATTACAGTGGGGCAGGACTATGTGGGTCGGGTCCTCTCATATTACAGCGGGGCAGGACTATGTGGGTTGGAGACTTTCATATTACAGCGGGGCAGGACTATGTGGGTTGGATCCTCTCATATTATAGCGGGGCAGAACTATGTGGGTTGGATCCTCTCATATTACAGTGGGGCAGGACTATGTGGGTCGGGTCCTCTCATATTACAGCGGGGCAGGACTATGTAGGTCGTGTCCTCTCATATATATTCCCTCTCCTCCATCCTCCTGGCTTTTCCCCTTTTCTTTATTTAAATTTTGCACCTCTGCACCATTGCTGCTGTTGGCGGTGCATGCGCATTGCTATTGTGATGTTGTCTTCAATATAATGGCGCCGGAGTCAGCGCATGTGTATACCGCGATCTCCGGCGCCATTTTATTGAAGACACTATAAGCGGCATCGGTGCATGCACAGATTGAAGTTTTTCCAGTTGCGCACGTGCCCCTGCCGCTCGTGGTCGCCTCCACAGCTTCTCCATTACAGATTGCGGTATACACATGCGCTGACTCCGGCTGCCAGAAATTCTTGTAGGCGCGGAGCTGATGATAAAATGACAACGATTGAGAAGATTTGTCAACTGAGGAAAGAAAGTAAGAAAAACACATTCCAATTTGTGTAAGAAAGTCTCAAAAATAAGCGTTTGTGCCACAGCCAGAGTCGTGGTACGTCATCAAGCCGCTAAACACAATCATACAGCGACGATCGCACAGATACATCCCGCTATTATGTAAATAGAGAACAACTATCAAGATGGAAAGTTCTGCTACTTTCTCATAGATTTTGTGCATCAATTTCTTACCAGGATCTCGTGAGACTGAAATCCTACATAAACCTAACATGTCTCACAGCTGAAGGTCTGTTACATTTGCATCCAGTCTACATAACACTATGAGAGGTACAGAAAACATCAGCACAAATCTCTCTCCTGTCCTGATAGTTTGCTACAGTGTGTCAGTGCAGGTGACATCCATCAGTCAGGGAAACTGTAACAAAACCTCAGCTGTTCAACATAATAGGTCTGGAACTAACCAAATACAGCTCCCAGCATGTCCAAGTATGTAAAGAGTTGTGGCTATGTGCACACAGGGAGGTTTAGGGCCGTTTTAGCAGCGGAAACCGCCGGTCAGTTTCCATGAGGCTTATGCTAATTTATGTTAATCCAAAAGCGGCTTTTGGGTTAACATAAAAACCTATGGAAACCGACCCCCGGTGTGCACACACCGCGGTTTCCACATGCTCATCCGTTGCTAACCCGCTGGGTTCCCAGCGGGTTAGCGAAGAATGAGCATGTTCTATAAACCGATCGGTTCTGCAGCGGCTGCAAGCAGAATCATGTGCTGCTTCCAGCCGCTGCAGAACCGACGCGGCTAACCCGCTGTGCACCCGCCGCAAAGCCGACGCACACAGCCGCACATACCCGACAGGAAGCCGGTGGGCGGCTCTGGAGCTTCCTGTCGGGTCCGGCCAGCCGCCGCCGACACAAACCCGCCCACCAGTGCGCCCAGTGTGCACATAGCCTAAGGTAGAAGTTGGTGACCACTGTCCTACAGCATATCACACCCTAGATCACTATATGAGGGACTTGCAACTATCAAACATTTGGTGGAAACTCTACATTCACCAAAATGAACCCCAGCAATAAAAAAAACTATCTGCCCAGACACTGAACCAGAAAGGGCTGCAGGTAAAATCCTTTCTCTCACATTTCCATATAGCAAATTACGCTCTGTGCCCAAACACTGGACTGGAAGTAGCAGTAACATCTCCTTATTCACCGAGAAGACACTGAACTGGAAGGGGTTGTCTCTCACAATGCTATGCATCACCTATCTCTTATTTTAGACCCTGAACACGAAGGGGTTGCAGTAAGATTGCCTCATCTTCCACAATGCAACGCAGCACATTACCCTGTACAGACACTGATCTGGAAGGGGTTGCAGGTAGATCTCTAGAGGCCACGTCACATGCTTCAATATCATTAACAATATCGTATCGCTTAAACAACACGTTTTTAATCTCTTAAGCGATATGGTTTGTGCGTCGTGGCGTGTAACCGAGCGATCTTGCAATGAAAAATCGTTTGATTGTTTGGTTGAAGATTTGTGAGGACCTGAAATCAAGCGATGGTCATGTGAACGATCCGCAGCATCGTGCAGTGTGACACTGCGATAACGATCTCCTTAATGATTTCCCCTATTCCTGACACTTTCTGCCTCGATCGCTGGGTTGTGCGCTGGATCGCTGGGTTGTGCGCTGGATCGCTGGGTTGTGCGCTGCATCGCTGGGTTGTGCGCTGCATCGCTGGGTTGTGCGCTCGATCGCTGGGTTGTGCGCTCGATCGCTGGGCTGTGCGCTCGATCGCTGGGTTGTGCGCTCGATCGCTGGGTTGTGCGCTCGATCGCTGGGTTGTGCGCTCGATCGCTGGGTTGTGCGCTCGATCGCTGGGTTGTGCGCTGGATCGCTGGGTTGTGCGCTGGATCGCTGGGTTGTGCCCTGGATCGCTGGGTTGTGCGCTCGATCGCTGGTTTGTGCACTCGATCGCTGGGTTGTGCGCTGGATCGCTGGGGTTGTGCACTCGATCGCTGGGTTGTGCGGTGGATCGCTGGGTTGTGCGTTGGATCGCTGGGTTGTGCACTGGATCGCTGGGTTGTGCGCTGGACGCTGGGTTGTGCGCTCGATCGCTGGTTTGTGCACTCGATCGCTGGGTTGTGCGCTGGATCGCTGGGTTGTGCGCTCGATCGCTGGGTTGTGCGCTCGATCGCTGGTTTGTGCACTCGATCGCTGGGTTGTGCGCTGGATCGCTGGGTTGTGCGCTCGATCGCTGGGTTGTGCGCTCGATCGCTGGGTTGTGCGTTCGATCGCTGGGTTGTGCACTGGATCGCTGGGTTGTGCGCTGGATCGCTGGGTTGTGCGCTCGATCGCTGGGTTGTGCGCTCGATCGCTGGGTTGTGCGCTGGATCGCTGGGTTGTGCGCTCGATCGCTGGGTTGTGCACTCGATCGCTGGTTTGTGCGCTGGGTTGTGCGCTGGATCGCTGGGTTGTGCGCTGGATCGCTGGGTTGTGCGCTCGATCGCTGGGTTGTGCGCTCGATCGCTGGGTTGTGCGCTCGATCGCTGGGTTGTGCGCTGGATCGCTGGGTTGTGCGCTCGATCGCTGGGTTGTGCGCTCGATCGCTGGGTTGTCGCTGGATCGCTGGGTTGTGCGCTCGATCGCTGGGTTGTGCGCTGGATCGCTGGGTTGTGAGCGCTGGATCGCTGGGTTGTGCGCTCGATCGCTGGGTTGTGCGCTGGATCGCTGGGTTGTGCGCTCGATCGCTGGGTTGTGCGCTGGATCGCTGGGTTGTGCGCTGGATCGCTGGGTTGTGCGCTCGATCGCTGGGTTGCGCGCTGGATCGCTGGGTTGTGCGCTTGATCGCTGGGTTGTGCACTCGATCGCTGGTTTGTGCGCTGGGTTGTGCGCTGGATCGCTGGTTGTGCGCTGGATCGCTGGGTTGTGCGCTGGATCGCTGGGTTGTGCGCTGGATCGCTGGGTTGTGCGCTCGATCGCTGGGGCGCTGCCAATTGTAAAATCGTTAACGAGATCTATGCATTTGACACCGCACAAGTGATATCAATATATTGTTCTAAAGATCTCGATCACGTGACTTTGCAGGCGACATCGTGATGGATATTGAAGCGTCTGACGTGGTCTTTGCTCTTCTCCATTACAATGTAGCAAATAACTCTCGGTTTGGACACTGAACCAGCAGCGGTGACAGATGCAATCAGTATATCGGACTCTGAATCTCTGGATTTAGTTGATGCAGTTACCAACGTGCTGAACTTTGAAGGACTTTGATCACTAAGTGACTTATAGGAGATCCCAGCAGGACAATGGCTTTAATGTCTCAGGATTTCGTCTTCCCGCTATCTCGCATCTTCCCATCCCCCCACATCGTCCATTTTTAGGTGCAGCATCAGTTTTGACACCAGGATTGAGGACATTACATATCTGAAGATGCTAAAGGAGAGTGCAAGTGACTGAAATATAAAAGTGCCGCTCTCATGTGCAAGATTTATACCGCGCTCGCTGTGCACAGACGGCAGGTGACTGGCAGTTTTGCATTACGGAGAGCCCGAGGTAACCATAAAAACATAAGTGGTATCAGATTATTGATTTCTCTTCCTTTTCCTGCAGCCGACAAATTAGAAAAAGGTGCAGCTAAAACTCACTGGTCCATCCAGAAATTTTAATTATAACATAAATAAATCATTTTACTTGCTGCCTTTGCATATCAACAAAGAAATAGATGGAGCCTTTACAGGCGCTTGTCAGTGTGCGCTGACTAATGACGGCGAGGTAAATACAATGTAACAAGGAGCGGGAGGCCGTCGTCCTGACCTTACAAGGGAGCACAGATTACTGCAACTTTGCAAATAGTTTTGATTAAAATTAATTTTCCGCTTTGGGTCTACAGCTCCTATGCAAGTTCCGTTTCCATGGTTACAGACTACAAACCACTCCTGTGTAGTCTGATCTTGCTCTAATTTCTGACACAGAGTTACCAATCCTCTGACTATTGTCATGCAAAGCCTGGGACCTGAAGGTTGCTATACTCTATGGAATGCAGGTTTATAACTTGCATTTAAATGTGCAGTATATACTTTCTTATGGTGCTGCAGGGGATAAGGATTCTTTTGTTGTCTGGTTGTTCTTTGTAACCTTAATCTCAGGTGCAGTGTTGGTGGCCACTCCCCTCTGCTATAAAGAGTCACGTGTTTTGTTAGCTGATGCCGGTGATAGAATCTCTATACTGGCCACTGTGGAAGAAGCCAATCTGGAGTCATTACTGTTGCTGTTCTGGTGTTTGTGCAATTGTGGAGTTCTGGAGTTTATCCTTTTTGTGTCTATATTCCACTCTCTGTCTTCCTTTCCCACTTGTTTTATTATAGTAGAGTTGAGTCTAGTCGGCCTTCTCACTAGCCAGGGTACGTTTAGGGAAAGTGAGGACTTTGGTAACAGGGGGAAAGACCTGAATAGGGACGTTAGGGAGTGCAGGGCACAGACTCAGATGAGTGTCAGGAGGTGACACCTCTTCCCACTCCCTATACCAAAGCCTTCCTTTTAATTCCATCCCCCTTATCCACCCTGTGGTGTGCACCTGTATAGCAATACAGCTAATTTATAAAATTCTGACTACCTGCAGTTACCACCAGAGGGCGCTCATACTTAATGTTTTATGAATAACTTTGTATGCAGTGAGCTCCCTCTAGTGGCTATTCAAGGTAAAACTCAGGGTATAAACTGCAGAACTCAACCCCATCCCCCCCCCCCCCCGGCCCAATATAAAGTCCAGGTTTACACAAATTTTATCTTTCACACAATAAAAATTGGAAAAATAGTCTATATTCATTCTTATGTGTTCAACCTCTTTTGTTTCACTATTCACAATCCTTTTTCTCATATGAAAAAATCTATATTTTCTGCTTCACATTAATAAGTAAAATCTGGACATCGCGCAGGTGACATGTAAGCGCGATCTGCTTCTGATTTACATTGGTGAAACAGATCAAAGTAGGACGGATCCGTGATCTATCTGCAAAGATGATGGATCGCTCAGGTACCAAAAACCTGATGTAACCCCAGCCGGATCCCGAGTCTGTCCTTATGGTGGACAAGGTCACATTTCATTATTACCTTGTTTTCAGACTTTCAATAAGAGACTGTTTTCATTCACTGACAGCAAGGCAACATACACAATCCAATGATAGATTAAATAGATTACAAAGCTATAAGATATAGAAGCCTGGAAACAAAAGACTGTAGAAAGATTGAAAAAATGGAATACAATATTTGGAAATATAATAATAATAATAATCAGTTATAGAAAACAGAAAACCCTAAAACTGTCAAATATATTGTGACTGAGAGACCAGAGAGAAAAAGAGAAGATCCGGCAGGAAGTGACTGGGAAGTTACACTAAAGTTCCGTTTATTTATAGGATACAATGTATCACTGCACAGACTGCACAAGTGTGACTGTAGACTCAGGCCCTGTGCACACATTGTGGTGACTGTAGACTCAGGCCTTGTGCACACATTGTGGTGACTGTAGACTCAGGCCCTGTGCACACATTGTGGTGACTGTAGACTCAGGCCTTGTGCACACATTGTGGTGACTGTAGACTCAGGCCTTGTGCACACATTGTGGTGACTGTAGACTCAGGCCCTGTGCACACATTGTGGTGACTGTAGACTCAGGCCCTGTGCACACATTGTGGTGACTGTAGACTCAGGCCCTGTGCACACATTGTGGTGACTGTAGACTCAGGCCCTGTGCACACATTGTGGTGACTGTAGACTCAGGCCCTGTGCACACATTGTGGTGACTGTAGACTCAGGCCCTGTGCACACATTGCGGTGACTGTAGACTCAGGCCCTGTGCACACATTGTGGTGACTGTAGACTCAGGCCCTGTGCACACATTGTGGTGACTGTAGACTCAGGCCCTGTGCACACATTGTGGTGACTGTAGACTCAGGCCCTGTGCACACATTGTGGTGACTGTAGACTTAGGCCCTGTGCACACATTGTGGTGACTGTAGACTTAGGCCCTGTGCACACATTGTGGTGACTGTAGACTCAGGCCCTGTGCACACATTGTGGTGACTGTAGACTCAGGCCCTGTGCACACATTGTGGTGACTGTAGACTCAGGCCCTGTGCACACATTGTGGTGACTGTAGACTCAGGCCCTGTGCACACATTGTGGTGACTGTAGACTCAGGCCCTGTGCACACATTGTGGTGACTGTAGGCTCAGGCCCTGTGCACACATTGTGGTGACTGTAGACTTAGGCCCTGTGCACACATTGTGGTGACTGTAGACTCAGGCCCTGTGCACACATTGTGGTGACTGTAGGCTTAGGCCCTGTGCACACATTGTGGTGACTGTAGACTCAGGCCCTGTGCACACATTGTGGTGACTGTAGACTCAGGCCCTGTGCACACATTGTGGTGACTGTAGACTCAGGCCCTGTGCACACATTGTGGTGACTGTAGACTCAGGCCCTGTGCACACATTGTGGTGACTATAGACTCAGGCCCTCTGCACACATTGTGGTGACTATAGACTCAGGTCCTGTGCACACATTGTGATGACTGTAGACTCAGGCCCTGTGCACACATTGTGGTGACTGTAGACTTAGGCCCTGTGCACACATTGTGGTGACTGTAGACTCAGGCCCTGTGCACACATTGTGGTGACTGTAGACTTAGGCCCTGTGCACACATTGTGGTGACTGTAGACTCAGGCCCTGTGCACACATTGTGGTGACTGTAGACTTAGGCCCTCTGCACACATTGTGGTGACTGTAGACTCAGGCCCTGTGCACACATTGTGGTGACTGTAGACTCAGGCCC
Organism: Allobates femoralis; assembly: GCA_033576535.1. Lineage (NCBI taxonomy): Eukaryota > Metazoa > Chordata > Amphibia > Anura > Aromobatidae > Allobates > Allobates femoralis. Next base: position 114,560,196 of record JARQOC010000007.1, read on the forward strand.
TGTGCACACATTGTGGTGACTGTAGACTCAGGCCCTGTGCACACATTGTGGTGACTGTAGACTCAGGCCCTGTGCACACATTGTGGTGACTGTAGACTCAGGCCCTGTGCACACATTGTGGTGACTGTAGACTCAGGCCCTGTGCACACATTGTGGTGACTGTAGACTCAGGCCCTGTGCACACATTGTGGTGACTGTAGACTCAGGCCCTGTGCACACATTGTGGTGACTGTAGGCTCAGGCCCTGTGCACACATTGTGGTGACTGTAGGCTCAGGCCCTGTGCACACATTGTGGTTTTAGCGTTTTTATGCCTTTTTCAATGCAGATTTGTCACAAAACCTTTAGATTTTCCTGATGCAGCAAAGTCCTCGAGGATCCTGACGTCTCCTGCACTTGATGAGGATTTCCTCCTTGCACATTTGATGCACAAATAAATCTGCAGATGTCAATTCTTGCACATTTCAACCAATCTAATGAATAGGAATAACCCTCACCACAAACACGGCACAACATGCGTCTTTGCTGCTGCGTTTTTCACGCCCAGAGACACAGAAATGGTGCAGAAATTTCTGCTCCAAATCCTCAATGTGTGCACAGATCCTGAGCCACAAAACTCTGGAACCCGGCAGCTGCAGGTGGAGCGTCAGTTTCCTCCTCATCCCCCTGGTTACATATATGCCCCCTCCGCTCTCCGGTACTGGGGGGCACTGGCGGTCCCCTCACCCCATGCCAGGCAGAGGTGTGAGTAACCCGGCACATTGGGATGGGGACAGGAGGCAGAGAGCCCAGATATTTTAGTGTCTGCAGCGGTGCCAAGGCATGAATGAGAGGTGAAGTGTCAGTCCAGTCGCAGCAGGACGCCCCAGCTCCACTGTGTTTATATAGCACATGGCGGGGATATAGGATATGTTTACTGGAGCAGCGCCACCGGGTATCTGCGGACTGTGGGGAAAAACAGGGAAGTATACGGTGACAGCCATAAGTGATGGAACATTACACAAGTATAAATAATCCTGCCGGAGCTGTCAGAGCCGCGGCCATTGTGTCCTTCTGCTGGACGTGCAGAGAACGGAGGGGTTATGGGGGATATCATATTATATGAATGTCATTATTGCAGTAATGACTCCGTTATCCTACTATATATTCGTCTTATCGTGTCTGTCTGTCACTCTGTAACGGAAATCCCACGTCTCTGATTCGTTGCAGGATTTCCGTTACAGAGAAACAGACAGAATTAGCCGCAGATGGCCCCGCCCACAAATGGCGGAGTTGTGGAGCAGGGCCGGCGTCAGCACCCAGCATACCCGGCCAAATGCCGGGGCCCACGCGTGACTGAGGGGCTCACTGTCGCCCACCGCATCGGAGGTCAGCGGTGACACAGCCGGGAGATAACCAACACTAGCCGATCAGCTCCCGGCTGCTCAGTCACACTTGGCGATCCAAAGATCCCGACAACAATATGACCTGTAGGTATCGCTGGAGCGTCGCCAAGTGTGCCGCACGGAGGTCAGCGGCGATGCAGCCAGCAGATGACCGGCGCTAGCGATGTCGCTCAGTGCGACATGCATCAGCGACCAAGCCCCCCCTGTAAGATCGCTGATCGTGGCGATCCGTAAAGTACAGTCACACTTGGCGACGCTCCAGCGATCCCGACAACAATATGACCTGTAGGTATCGCTGGAGCGTCACCAAAAATGACAGAACCTTACTGATCGCTGGTGAGGTGTCACACGTGCAGATATATTGAACGAAGCCGCATTGCTGATTTGTCGCGGCTGCTCGGTATTGCTGTCGCGATATTGGCGCAGAATGTAACCCCCCCCACTCACAGCGCGAGCAATAACATTAAATGATAATGTAAATATTTTACCCGGAAAATCCTGTGTATTCATTGCATTATTCTTAAATCTTCATAAATAAACTACATACATATTCTAGAATACCCGATGCGTTAGAATGGGGCCAAGATCTAGTTATATATAAACCCAGATACATTAATATGGACAGAAAAGGTGGTTGTGGCTATAGGTGGATCTGTGACTATATAGATGGATAAAGTTGACCTTGAATGGATGGCATGGGGAAATATAAGTGGCCCTATATAAGCAGTGTAGCAAGATATTCACTATACTTGTGCATCTCAATGAATTAGAATATCATCAAAAAATTATTTTATTTCAGTCTGAAACAAGTCAAGAGTCTGGAGGAAGAGTGGAGAGGCCACAATCCAAGAGTCTGGAGGAAGAGTGGAGAGGCCACAATCCAAGAGTCTGGAGGAAGAGTGGAGAGGCCACAATCCAAGAGTCTGGAGGAAGAGCGGAGAGGCCACAATCCAAGAGTCTGGAGGAAGAGTGGAGAGGCCACAATCCCAGAGTCTGGAGGAAGAGCGGAGAGACCACAATCCAAGAGTCTGGAGGAAGAGTGGAGAGGCCACAATCCAAGAGTCTGGAGGAAGAGTGGAGAGGTCACAATCCCAGAGTCTGGAGGAAGAGCGGAGAGGACACAATCCAAGAGTCTGGAGGAAGAGTGGAGAGGTCACAATCCAAGAGTCTGGAGTAAGAGCGGAGAGACCACAATCCAAGACTCTGGAGGAATAGTGGAGAGGTCACAATCCAAGAGTCTGGAGGAAGAGCAGAGAGGCCACAATCCCAGAGTCTGGAGGAAGAGGGGAGAGGCCACAATCCAAGAGTCTGGAGGAAGAGCGGAGAGGCCACAATCCAAGAGTCTGGAGGAAGAGTGGAGAGGCCACAATCCAAGAGTCTGGAGGAAGAGCGGAGAGGACACAATCCAAGAGTCTGGAGGAAGAGTGCAGAGGCCACAATCCAAGAGTCTGGAGGAAGAGCAGAAAGGCCACAATCCCAGAGCGTCTGGAGGAAGAGCGGAGAGGCCACAATCCAAGAGTCTGGAGGAAGAGTGGAGAGGCCACAATCCAAGAGTCTGGAGGAAGAGTGCAGAGGCCACAATCCAAGAGTCTGGAGGAAGAGCGGAGAGGCCACAATCCAAGAGTCTGGAGGAAGAGTGGAGAGGCCACAATCCAAGAGTCTGGAGGAAGAGGGGAGAGGCCACAATCCAAGAGTCTGGAGGAAGAGTGGAGAGGCCACAATCCAAGAGTCTGGAGGAAGAGTGGAGAGGCCACAATCCAAGAGTCTGGAGGAAGAGCGGAGAGACCACAATCCAAGAGTCTGGAGGAAGAATGCAGAGGCCACAATCCCAGAGTCTGGAGGAAGAGTGGAGAGGCCACAATCCAAGAGTCTGGAGGAAGAGCGGAGAGGACACAATCCAAGAGTCTGGAGGAAGATTGGAGAGGACACAATCCCAGAGTCTGGAGGAAGAGCGGAGAGGCCACAATCCCAGAGTCTGGAGGAAGATTGGAGAGGCCACAATCCAAGAGTCTGGAGGAAGAGTGGAGAGGCCACAATCCAAGAGTCTGGAGGAAGAGTGCAGAGGCCACAATCCAAGAGTCTGGAGGAAGAGTGGAGAGGCCACAATCCCAGAGTCTGGAGGAAGAGCGGAGAGGCCACAATCCAAGAGTCTGGAGGAAGAGCGGAGAGGCCACAATCCCAGAGTCTGGAGGAAGGGCGGAGAGGCCACAATCCAAGAGTCTGGAGGATGAGTGGAGAGGCCACAATCCAAGATCTGGAGGAAGAGCGAGAGCCACAATCCAAGAGTCTGGAGGAAGAGTGGAGAGGCCACAATCCAAGAGTCTGGAGGAAGAGTGGAGAGGCCACAATCCAAGAGTCTGGAGGAAGAGCGGAGAGGCCACAATCCCAGAGTCTGGAGGAAGAGCGGAGAAGCCACAATCCAAAAGTCTGGAGGAAGAGCGAGAGAGCCACAATCCAAGAGTCTGGAGGAAGAGCGGAGAGGCCACAATCCAAGAGTCTGGAGGAAGAGCGGAGAGGCCACAATCCAAGAGTCTGGAGGAAGAGTGGAGAGGCCACAATCCAAGAGTCTGGAGGAGAGTAGCAGAGAGGCCACAATCCAAGAGTCTGGAGAAGAGTGAGAGGCCACAATCCAGAGTCTGGAGGAAGAGCAGAGAGGCCACAATCCAAGAGTCTGGAGGAAGAGCGAGAGGCCACAATCCAGAGTCTGGAGGAAGAGCAGGAGAGGCCACAATCCCAGAGCTGGAGGAAGAGCGGAGGCCACAATCCAAGAGTCTGGAGGAAGAGAAGGCCACAATCCAGAGTCTGGAGGAAGAGCGGAGAGGCCACAATCCAAGAGTCTGGAGGAAGAGCGAGAGGCCACAATCCAAGAGTCTGGAGGAAGAGTGGAGAGGCCACAATCCAAGAGTCTGGAGGAAGAGTGGAGAGGCCACAATCCAAGAGTCTGGAGGAAGAGCAGAGAGGCCACAATCCAAGAGTCTGGAGGAAGAGCGGAGAGGCCACAATCCCAGAGTCTGGAGGAAGAGCGGAGAGGCCACAATCCAAGAGTCTGGAGGAAGAGTGGAGAGGCCACAATCCAAGAGTCTGGAGGAAGAGTGGAGAGGCCACAATCCAAGAGTCTGGAGGAAGAGCGGAGAGGCCACAATCCCAGAGTCTGGAGGAAGAGCAGAGAAGCCACAATCCAAGAGTCTGGAGGAAGAGCGGAGAGGCCACAATCCAAGAGTCTGGAGAAAGAGTGGAGAGGCCACAATCCCAGAGTCTGGAGGAAGAGTGGAGAGGTCACAATCCAAGAGTCTGGAGGAAGAGCGGAGAGGCCACAATCCAAGAGTCTGGAGGAAGAGCGGAGAGGACACAATCCAAGAGTCTGGAGGAAGAGCGGAGAGGACACAATCCAAGAGTCTGGAGGAAGAGCGGAGAGGCCACAATCCCAGTGTCTGGAGGAGGAGCGGAGAGGCCACAATCCCAGTGTCTGGAGGAGGAGCAGGGAGGCCACAATCCAAGAGTCTGGAGGAAGAGTGAAGAGGCCACAATCCAAGAGTCTGGAGGAAGAGTGGAGAGGCCACAATCCAAGAGTCTGGAGGAAGAGTGAAGAGGCCACAATCCAAGAGTCTGGAGGAAAAGTGGAGAGACCACAATCCAAGAGTCTGGAGGAAGAGTGGAGAGGCCACAATCCAAGAGTCTGGAGGAAGAGTGGAGAGGCCACAATCCAAGAGTCTGGAGGAAGAGTGGAGAGGGCTTCCATAACACCTCAGCAGCCACAGGCTGATCCCCTCCAGGCCACGCCACATTGTGCAAGGTTTCATGAAGGATCCGACCAAGTATTGACGGCATTTACTGTACAGACTTTTCATTAGGACATTTATGAGTTACAAATAATATTTCAGTTGATTTTATATAATATTCAAATTTTCTAGGATAATGAATTTGACATTTTCATAAATAAACACTTGAAATACATCCCTCTGTGTGTAATGACTTTACATAATGTGTGTGATGATGGTCTCTCTAATCTGTGAGATTTGTGACTGTTTTTGGACCTTTGTCTCATTGTTTATAGTGAGATTTTATATTAAACGTGTTTATTTCCTTTGCCAGTTGAGGAGATAATCTGTTTTTGTTGCCAGCAAGCTAGCTAGGTCTTGTCCAGGTGTGGCCACTCTGTGATTACTCCCATCCCCTTTATATATCACATGGTCCCAGCATCCTTTGCTGGTGATTGAACTCATTCTGGCCAAAGCTTCCTGAGGTGCAGAAAGCCTTCTGAAGAACCTGTTTGTTGCTAAGCCGTCTGCTACCCAGGAGAGTGGTAGAAGGTGTGAAGTTGCTTTTGTCGTCCACCTGTCTGTCTTCCCTTCCTTCTTGTCTCCTTTATTGTAGTGGATAGGACTAGTGCTCCTGCCGGCCTTTCCCTATTTAGGGCTAAAATCAGGGCCAGCGAGGGACTAGGTTTCCTGCTCGGCGACGAGTTGAAAGCACTCGTATATGGACGGTAGGGAGATCAGGCACAGCCGCAGGTGAGTGCAGGAGGTCACCTCTCCTCCGTTCCCTATGAGCAGGGCCCTCTGATGTATTTATTTCCCCCCGTGTCTCCCTATCTGTTGTTGTGTTGTACGCCATTTTTGGTCTGTGCACCACTGTCGTGCACAGTAGCCGGACATCCCCTTAGTCCATGCGCGACAATCACCAGCCGTATACCTTTTGTTTCTTGGATCCATTATGGATCCTCCGGCAGTGTTCACCCAGTTCAAGCAGAATCTTTCACAGGAGGTGACGGATCTGTGGGAAGAGGTGGTGCAGCAGCTGCGATAGCAGGCAGGAGATTACAAATGAAGGAGGCGGCAATGAAGAAAGAATAACGCCGCCCAGCGGGGCGTGTGCTGCTGCATCGAGGAGGGGCACAATGGAGCCTGGGCCGCCTTTTCAGTCCCAGCCTCAGGGACTGCTGTAAGTTATAAGTTATTGTTCTGCTGTTTTATAGGGCGGATTTAGCTCAGAGAGGGATAGATAGGGAGCAGCTAGGAAGGTGCAGGGACAGGTAGTGATAGTGTAGAGGCTTAGATCCAGATGACAGGTTTCCTCAAACAGTGGTGCCAAGACAGATGACACTGCTCACCTTGCAAAGTTGTGTGACACACAACCAGTGTGAAACACACAAAACAGCTGCTGCAGGATCCTCTATCCATGTGCACTGCGTGATAACCAAACGAATCCATGGATTGAAGTGTGTATGATCCGCGCTGCCGTGTAATGGAAAGACCACACCGGTATATCAGAAAAAAGCCACCATTGTTTGATATACCAGTGTGATCCTTCCATTACACGGCAGCGCGGATCATACACACTTCAATTCCTTGGATTCATATCTGCTTCTATGTGTTATATCTGTGTATCTGCCGTAGTCAAGACTTAGCACGTTGGAATGAAAGACGAATGTGACGAGGGGTTAACTGTGACCATAAATCAGCGCAGTCAGTACAGACAGCTGCTTTTATCATTCATCCCATAAACTGATACAAATCCCCCGCTGCTCGGCCACCGCCATTATAAGGCTCCTCCGCCTCATCCTCCGCCTGGAACCACTGAAAATCTGACTTTATATATATTTTTATTAATCAATGTAATAAAAGGTTATTACAGAGACCCGGATACAAAGCAGCCTCCAGTCACTTACCGGACCCAAACCCTGCACATGTGAGGCAGCATTACAGTATATTCCTGCACCGAGGCGCAGTATTATAGTAGTTATATTCTTGTATATAGGGGCAGTATTATAGTAGTTATATTCTTGTATATAGGAGCAGTATTATAGTAGTTATATTCATTGTTATATAGGAGCAGTATTATAGTAGTTATATTCTTGTATATAGGAGCAGTATTATAGTAGTTATATTCTTGTATATAGGAGCAGTATTATAGTAGTTATATTCTTGTATATAGGGCAGTATTATAGTAGTTATATTCTTGTATATAGGAGCAGTATTATAGTAGTTATATTCTTGTATATAGGGCAGTATTATAGTAGTTATATTCTTGTATATAGGAGCAGTATTATAGTAGTTATATTCTTGTATATAGGAGCAGTATTATAGTAGTTATATTCTTGTATATAGGAGCAGTATTATAGTAGTTATATTCTTGTATATAGGACAGTATTATAGTAGTTATATTCTTGTATATAGGAGCAGTATTATAGTAGTTATATTCTTGTATATAGGAGCAGTATTATAGTAGTTATATTCTTGTATATAGGAGCAGTATTATAGTAGTTATATCTTGTATATAGGGCAGTATTATAGTAGTTATATTCTTGTATATAGGGGCAGTATTATAGTAGTTATATTCTTGTATATAGGAGCAGTATTATAGTAGTTATATTCTTGTATATAGGCAGTATTATAGTAGTTATATTCTTGTATATAGGGCAGTATTATAGTAGTTATATTCTTGTATATAGGGCAGTATTATAGTAGTTATATTCTTGTATATAGGGCAGTATTATAGTAGTTATATTCTTGTATATAGGGCAGTATTATAGTAGTTATATTCTTGTATATAGGGGCAGTATTATAGTAGTTATATTCTTGTATATAGGAGCAGTATTATAGTAGTTATATTCTTGTAATAGGGCAGTATTATAGTAGTTATATTCTTGTATATAGAGGCAGTATTATAGTAGTTATATTCTTGTATATAGGGGCAGTATTATAGTAGTTATATTCTTGTATATAGGGGCAGTATTATAGTAGTTATATTCTTGTACATAGAAGCAGTATTATAGTAGTTATATTCTTGTATATAGGGCAGTATTATAGTAGTTATATTCTTGTATATAGGAGCAGTATTATAGTAGTTATATTCTTGTAATAGGAGCAGTATTATAGTAGTTATATTCTTGTATATAGGAGCAGTATTATAGTAGTTATATTCTTGTATATAGGAGCAGTATTATAGTAGTTATATTCTTGTAATAGGAGCAGTATTATAGTAGTTATATTCTTGTATATAGGGCAGTATTATAGTAGTTATATTCTTGTATATAGGGGCAGTATTATAGTAGTTATATTCTTGTATATAGGGGCAGTATTATAGTAGTTATATTCTTGTATATAGGAGCAGTATTATAGTAGTTATATTCTTGTAATAGGGGCAGTATTATAGTAGTTTATTCTTGATATAGGAGCAGTATTATAGTAGTTATATTCTTGTATATAGGAGCAGTATTATAGTAGTTATATTCTTGTAATAGGGGCAGTATTATAGTAGTTATATTCTTGTATATAGGGGCAGTATTATAGTAGTTATATTCTTGTATATAGGGCAGTATTATAGTAGTTATATTCTTGTATATAGGAGCAGTATTATAGTAGTTATATTCTTTGTATATAGGAGCAGTATTATAATAGTTATATTCTTGTATATAGGAGCAGAATTATAGTAGTTATATTCTTGTACATAGGGGCAGTATTATAATAGTTATATTCTTGTATATAGGAGCAGTATTATAGTAGTTATTCTTGTATATAGGAGCAGTATTATAGTATTATATTCTTGTATATAGGAGCAGATTATAGTAGTTATATTCTTGATATAGGGGACAGTATTATAGTAGTTATATTCTTGTATATAGGAGCAGTATTATAGTAGTTATATATTTTGTATATAGGAGCAGTATTATAGTAGTTATATTCTTGTATATAGGAGCAGTATTATAGTAGTTATATTCTTGTATATAGGGGCAGTATTATAGTAGTTATATTCTTGTAATAGGGTGCAGTATTATAGTAGTTATATTCTTGTATATAGGGCAGTATTATAGTAGTTATATTCTTGTATATAGGAGCAGTATTATAGTAGTTATATTCTTGTATATAGGGGCAGTATTATAGTAGTTATATATTCTTGTATATAGGGGCAGTATTATAGTAGTTATATTCTTGTATATAGGAGCAATATTATAGTAGTTATATTCTTGTATATAGGAGCAGTATTATAGTAGTTATATTCTTGTAATAGGGGGACAGTATTATAATAGTTATATTCTTGTATATATGAGCAGTATTATAGTAGTTATATTCTTGTATATAGGAGCAGTATTATAGTAGTTATATTCTTGTATATAGGGGCAGTATTATAGTAGTTATATTCTTGTATATAGGGCAGTATTATAGTAGTTATATTCTTGTATATAGGAGCAGTATTATATAGTTATATTCTTGTAATAGGAGCAGTATTATAGTAGTTATATATTCTTGTACATAGGGGCAGTATTATAATAGTTATATTCTTGTATATAGGAGCAGTATTATAGTAGTTATATTCTTGTATATAGGGGCAGTATTATAGTAGCTATATTCTTGTATATAGGAGCAGTATTATAGTAGTTATATTCTTGTATATAGGAGCAGTATTATAGTAGTTATATTCTTGTATATAGGGGCAGTATTATAGTAGTTATATTCTTGTATATAGGAGCAGTATTATAGTAGTTATATTCCTGTATATAGGAGCAGTATTATAGTAGTTATATTCTTGTATATAGGGGCAGTATTATAGTAGTTATATTCTTGTATATAGGAGCAATATTATAGTAGTTATATTCTTGTATATAGGAGCAGTATTATAGTAGTTATATTCTTGTATATAGGAGCAGTATTATAGTAGTTATATTCTTGTATATAGGGACAGTATTATAGTAGTTATATTTCTAGTATATAGAGGCAGTATTATAGTAGTTATATTCTTGTATATAGGAGCAGTATTATTATAGTAGTTATATTCTTATACATAGGAGCGGTATTATAGTAGTTATATTCTTGTATATAGAGGCAGTATTATAGTAGTTATATTCTTGTATATAGAAGCAGTATTATAGTAGTTATATTCTTGTATATAGGGGCAGTATTATAGTAGTTATATTCTTGTATATAGGGGCAGTATTTAGTAGTTATATTCTTGTATATAGGGGCAGTATTATAGTAGTTATATTCTTGTATATAGGGGCAGTATTATAGTAGTTATATTCTTGTATATAGGAGCAGTATTATAGTAGTTATATTCTTGTATATAGGGGCAGTATTATAGTAGTTATATTCTTGTACATAGGGTGCAGTATAATTACAGTTCAGTACTATTAGTAGTTACCGTATAGCATTTTTCAGAAAGGTTGTAGACAAGTTGGACTTGTGAAGTCAGTTTGATTTTCCATGCATCATGTGAGTGCGATGGTTTCTCGTCTGTCATCTCTATGTAATATTTTTTCCTCTATTATTCTACAATCATGTACAGGATCGTTGTGTTCTATGCCACAGAATGGTAAAGTATCGATATAAAGTACTCGGTATAGAATACTCTGTGTGACATCCATTTATTCTCTCGCACCCATAGATTGACATAGGTGAGTCTCCTCCGATAGTCCGCACACAGCATGCTGAGATTGTTCCTCAGGCTGAATACAGCACATCAGCACTTGGATGTCATTGGTATGAGAACAATCCGATTATTTATCGCATTTCCTCGTTGTATTAATACTCAGAACCCATGAAGTCAGAGTTTCTCTTTATTAGAGCCCCGACCTGCATTGTATCTGCTCCCCAGATTACGTGCATTTAGATTGTCAGCTCTTGGGACTTGTGCATTGGCGCTAACGTTGTATTGTGCTTATCATCAAACGATCTTTTCCTCCTTGCAGGAACGTCTAGCTCTCTAGTTCATGGACAGAGATCAATCACAGCCATAAACTTAACTTCAATTAAAAAGAAATATATAGAAACCCCCCAAGTGCCCCCCAGGGAATTGATTCTACATGTCCCCACTGAACTGTTCATTACTCTGCCTTGATAAATATGCCTCACCCCTCCCCCACACTGGGACTGAGCATCAATGTAGAACATGGACTGGAGAGACCTCACAGATCCATCATTGACGTCCTGACACATGTAATTGAAATGATTGACAGGAAGCATAGTCCTGGCATTTAAAGAGTTAATCTGCTGCCATCTAGTGGTAAAACAGGGGCACAGCAGGAATAGACCAGTCTGTAATAAGGACAAGTTCATTCATTCAGGACTTCACAGGCTGCACTGAGGAATATTCTACATTATTGGAGAATAACAAGAAATATACAAAAGCCGAAAGATAAAAAGAAAACTGCAAAGATCATCAGCTAAAACTGACACATTACCAAATAACAGCGATCAAGAAATGATGGCTGCACTGAGGTCTCTGCTGATTGGCTGGGGTTTATCACAGGCACCCCATGTGATGCCTATATGTGTTACAATAATTGCTCCACTGTATAATGAGTGCAGCTCTGGAGTATAATACAGGAGGTAACTCAGGATCAGTAATGTAATGTATGTACACAGTGACTGCACCAGCAGAATAGTGAGTGCAGCTCTGGAGGATAATACAGGAGGTAACTCAGGATCAGTAATGTAATGTATGTACACAGTGACTGCACCAGCAGAATAGTGAGTGCAGCTCTGGAGTATAATACAGGAGGTAACTCAGGATCAGTAATGTAATGTATATACACAGTGACTGCACCAGCAGAATAGTGAGTGCAGCTCTGGAGGATAATACAGGAGGTAACTCAGGATCAGTAATGTAATGTATGTACACAGTGACTGCACCAGCAGAATAGTGAGTGCAGCTCTGGAGTATAATACAGGAGGTAACTCAGGATCAGTAATGTATGTACACAGTGACTGCACCAGCAGAATAGTGAGTGCAGCTCTGGAGGATAATACAGGAGGTAACTCAGGATCAGTAATGTAATGTATGTACACAGTGACTGCACCAGCAGAATAGTGAGTGCAGCTCTGAAGTATAATACAGGAGGTAACTCAGGATCAGTAATGTAATGTATGTACACAGTGACTGCACCAGCAGAATAATGAGTGCAGCTCTGGAGTATAATACAGGAGGTAACTCAGGATCAGTAATGTAATGTATGTACACAGTGACTGCACCAGCAGAATAGTGAGTGCAGCTCTGGAGTATAATACAGGAGGTAACTCAGGATCAGTAATGTAATGTATGTACACAGTGACTGCACCAGCAGAATAGTGAGTGTAGCTCTGGAGTGATAATACAGGAGGTAACTCAGGATCAGTAATGTAATATATGTACACAGTGACTGCACCAGCAGAATAGTGAGTGCAGCTCTGGAGGATAATACAGGAGGTAACTCAGGATCAGTAATGTAATGTATGTACACAGTGACTGCACCAGCAGAAAAGTGAGTGCAGCTCTGGAGGATAATACAGGAGGTAACTCAGGATCAGTAATGTAATGTATGTACACAGTGACTGCACCAGCAGAATAGTGAGTGCAGCTCTGGAGTATAATACAGGAGGTAACTCAGGATCAGTAATGTGATGTATGTACACAGTGACTGCACCAGCAGAATAGTGAGTGCCGCTCTGGAGTATAATACAGGAGGTGACTCAGGATCAGTAATGTAATGTATGTACACAGTGACTGCACCAGCGGAATAGTGAGTGCAGCTCTGGAGTATAATACAGGAGGTAACTCAGGATCAGTAATGTGATGTATGTACACAGTGACTGCACCAGCAGAATAGCGAGTGCAGCTCTGGAGTATAATACAGGAGGTAACTCAGGAGGATCATTAATGTAATGTATGTACACAGTGACTGCACCAGCAGAATAGTGAGTGCAGCTCTGGAGGATAATACAGGAGGTAACTCAGGATCAGTAATGTAATGTATGTACACAGTGACTGCACCAGCAGAATAGTGAGTGCAGCTCTGGAGTATAATACAGGAGGTAACTCAGGATCAGTAATGTAATGTATGTACACAGTGACTGCACCAGCAGAATAGTGAGTGCAGCTCTGGAGGATAATACAGGAGGTAACTCAGGATCAGTAATGTAATGTATGTACACAGTGACTGCACCAGCAGAATAGTGAGTGCAGCTCTGGAGTATAATACAGGAGGTAACTCAGGATCAGTAATGTAATGTATGTACACAGTGACTGCACCAGCAGAATAGTGAGTGTAGCTCTGGAGTGATAATACAGGAGGTAACTCAGGATCAGTAATGTAATATATGTACACAGTGACTGCACCAGCAGAATAGTGAGTGCAGCTCTGGAGTATAATACAGGAGGTAACTCAGGATCAGTAATGTAATGTGTGTATACAGTGACTGCACCAGCAGAATAATGAGTGCAGCTCTGAAGTATAATACAGGAGGTAACTCAGGATCAGTAATGTAATGTATGTACATAGTGACTGCACCAGCAGAATAGTGAGTGCAGCTCTGGAGGATAATACAGGAGGTAACTCAGGATCAGTAATGTAATGTATGTACACAGTGACTGCACCAGCAGAATAGTGAGTGCAGCTCTGGAGGATAATACAGGAGGTAACTCAGGATCAGTAATGTAATGTATGTACACAGTGACTGCACCAGCAGAATAGTGAGTGCAGCTCTGGAGTATAATACAGGAGGTAACTCAGGATCAGTAATGTAATGTATGTACACAGTGACTGCACCAGCAGAATAGTGAGTGCAGCTCTGGAGGATAATACAGGAGGTAACTCAGGATCAGTAATGTAATGTATGTACACAGTGACTGCACCAGCAGAATAGTGAGTGCAGCTCTGGAGGATAATACAGGAGGTAACTCAGGATCAGTAATGTGATGTATGTACACAGTGACTGCACCAGCAGAATAGTGAGTGCAGCTCTGGAGGATAATACAGGAGGTAACTCAGGATCAGTAATGTAATGTATGTACACAGTGACTGCACCAGCAGAATAGTGAGTGCAGCTCTGGAGTATAATACAGGAGGTAACTCAGGATCAGTAATGTAATGTATGTACACAGTGACTGCACCAGCAGAATAGTGAGTGCAGCTCTGGAGTATAATACAGGAGGTAACTCAGGATCAGTAATGTAATGTATGTACACAGTGACTGCACCAGCAGAATAGTGAGTGTAGCTCTGGAGTGATAATACAGGAGGTAACTCAGGATCAGTAATGTAATATATGTACACAGTGACTGCACCAGCAGAATAGTGAGTGCAGCTCTGGAGGATAATACAGGAGGTAACTCAGGATCAGTAATGTAATGTATGTACACAGTGACTGCACCAGCAGAATAGTGAGTGCAGCTCCGGAGGATAATACAGGAGGTAACTCAGGATCAGTAATGTAATGTATGTACACAGTGACTGCACCAGCAGAATAGTGAGTGCAGCTCTGGAGTATAATACAGGAGGTGACTCAGGATCAGTAATGTAATGTATGTACACAGTGACTGCACCAGCGGAATAGTGAGTGCAGCTCTGGAGTATAATACAGGAGGTAACTCAGGATCAGTAATGTGATGTATGTACACAGTGACTGCACCAGCAGAATAGCGAGTGCAGCTCTGGAGTATAATACAGGAGGTAACTCAGGAGGATCATTAATGTAATGTATGTACACAGTGACTGCACCAGCAGAATAGTGAGTGCAGCTCTGGAGGATAATACAGGAGGTAACTCAGGATCAGTAATGTAATGTATGTACACAGTGACTGCACCAGCAGAATAGTGAGTGCAGCTCTGGAGTATAATACAGGAGGTAACTCAGGATCAGTAATGTAATGTATGTACACAGTGACTGCACCAGCAGAATAGTGAGTGCAGCTCTGGAGTATAATACAGGAGGTAACTCAGGATCAGTAATGTAATGTATGTACACAGTGACTGCACCAGCAGAATAGTGAGTGTAGCTCTGGAGTGATAATACAGGAGGTAACTCAGGATCAGTAATGTAATATATGTACACAGTGACTGCACCAGCAGAATAGTGAGTGCAGCTCTGGAGGATAATACAGGAGGTAACTCAGGATCAGTAATGTAATGTATGTACACAGTGACTGCACCAGCAGAATAGTGAGTGCAGCTCTGGAGTATAATACAGGAGGTAACTCAGGATCAGTAATGTAATGTGTGTATACAGTGACTGCACCAGCAGAATAATGAGTGCAGCTCTGAAGTATAATACAGGAGGTAACTCAGGATCAGTAATGTAATGTATGTACATAGTGACTGCACCAGCAGAATAGTGAGTGCAGCTCTGGAGGATAATACAGGAGGTAACTCAGGATCAGTAATGTAATGTATGTACACAGTGACTGCACCAGCAGAATAGTGAGTGCAGCTCTGGAGGATAATACAGGAGGTAACTCAGGATCAGTAATGTAATGTATGTACACAGTGACTGCACCAGCAGAATAGTGAGTGCAGCTCTGGAGTATAATACAGGAGGTAACTCAGGATCAGTAATGTGATGTATGTACACAGTGACTGCACCAGCAGAATAGCGAGTGCAGCTCTGGAGTATAATACAGGAGGTAACTCAGGAGGATCATTAATGTAATGTATGTACACAGTGACTGCACCAGCAGAATAGTGAGTGCAGCTCTGGAGGATAATACAGGAGGTAACTCAGGATCAGTAATGTAATGTATGTACACAGTGACTGCACCAGCAGAATAGTGAGTGCAGCTCTGGAGTATAATACAGGAGGTAACTCAGGATCAGTAATGTAATGTATGTACACAGTGACTGCACCAGCAGAATAGTGAGTGCAGCTCTGGAGTATAATACAGGAGGTAACTCAGGATCAGTAATGTAATGTATGTACACAGTGACTGCACCAGCAGAATAGTGAGTGTAGCTCTGGAGTGATAATACAGGAGGTAACTCAGGATCAGTAATGTAATATATGTACACAGTGACTGCACCAGCAGAATAGTGAGTGCAGCTCTGGAGGATAATACAGGAGGTAACTCAGGATCAGTAATGTAATGTATGTACACAGTGACTGCACCAGCAGAATAGTGAGTGCAGCTCTGGAGTATAATACAGGAGGTAACTCAGGATCAGTAATGTAATGTGTGTATACAGTGACTGCACCAGCAGAATAATGAGTGCAGCTCTGAAGTATAATACAGGAGGTAACTCAGGATCAGTAATGTAATGTATGTACATAGTGACTGCACCAGCAGAATAGTGAGTGCAGCTCTGGAGGATAATACAGGAGGTAACTCAGGATCAGTAATGTAATGTATGTACACAGTGACTGCACCAGCAGAATAGTGAGTGCAGCTCTGGAGGATAATACAGGAGGTAACTCAGGATCAGTAATGTAATGTATGTACACAGTGACTGCACCAGCAGAATAGTGAGTGCAGCTCTGGGGTATAATACAGGAGGTAACTCAAGATCAGTAATGTAATGTATGTACACAGTGACTGCACCAGCAGAATAGTGAGTGCAGGTCTGGAGTATAATACAGGAGGTAACTCAGGATCAGTAGTGTAATGTATGTACACAGTGACTTCACCAGCAGAATAGTGAGTGCAGCTCTGGAGGATAATACAGGAGGTAACTCAGGATCAGTAATGTAATGTATGTACACAGTGACTGCACCAGCAGAATAGTGAGTGCAGCTCTGGAGTATAATACAGGAGGTAACTCAGGATCAGTAATGTAATGTATGTACACAGTGACTGCATCAGCAGAATAGTGAGTGCAGCTCTGGAGTATAATACAGGAGGTAACTCAGGATCAGTAATGTAATGTATGTACACAGTGACTGCACCAGCAGAATAGTGAGTGCAGCTCTGGAGTATAATACAGGAGGTAACTCAGGATCAGTAATGTAATGTATGTACACAGTGACTGCATCAGCAGAATAGTGAGTGCAGCTCTGGAGGATAATACTGTATGTTACTCAGGGTCAGCGCAGGATACGTAATATAATGCCTTTTCACAAGGTCTTCACTTCTTATGTGGATACGTGTTATATATTACCTATAAAGTCATGCTGGAAAGTTGTATTGTACACTTTTAATAGGAAATCTGAAGCCAACAATTAAGTTTGTGTTTAATAGAAATCCCATAGATTTGGGCAGTTCTGCTCTTGTGCTGTGTCTGCGGGGAGGAATCCTTGGCTTGTCTCTTCCTGTGTCTGCTGATGTAAGTCAGAGGGAGCGAATATTAAACAAATCTCCTCAGTGACCGGGTTAAGTATTCAGGAACAAGCATTGAATTTCCAGTGCAATATTCCGGCCATAAAGCAACCACAACATTATACAGAAAGAGCCTGATCCTAAACCTGCGGCTGCATGGTGGAGCTCTACAATGTGGGGTGTGCAGGGACAGAGCGAGGCCTCATAGCATTACAGAATGAATAAATCATGTTTTACATAATCTCACTGTGACACTAGAGTGTAGACTCCCAGTATGCAGCACAACACAAGGGTCATAATGGGGGATACATATAGGTAGAGGAGTCACTGGACCCTGCACTCCCTATACGGGTCCTTCCCCCTGTCACTATCATGTGCCTGGGCAAAGTAAGAGAAAGACGGTCCAGCTCCCGGAGTTGAATGCATAAACAAATTCCTTTATTATTAAGTCATCATCAGGCTCCTCAGTTACAGCATGTACAGTCCACATGCATTAGATAAGGCAGCGGGCGTCACTGGCAACGCGTTTCGGACATAGTCCTTTATCGAGCTGATTACCTCCACTTATCATGTGCCTAGGCCCTCTCTTGCCCTGGACTCACCCTGGTTACTGTGTAGGCCTGCGAGGACATTTGTCTCACCAGTAATACAACACAAGGTAAGGGACACAGGCAGAGGGAAAATATACACAAAACGATAGAACACAAGACGCCTCAATTGCAACAAAGCACCACAGCTGGAATTGTTACAAGATCACAGCTTCATCCAGAGACTGGATCCTTCCAAAGTGGAAAGCATTGAAAGAGATTCTATAACCAGCATCAAACGGTAAAACATGTGACTACTAATAGTGGAGGGGAGTGGTCACAAAAGATCTAAATTCTAAAGGAAAATATTAGGACGTCAGTCCATGTCCTGAGTCTCAAGAGAACATGGGTTATGTAGGAAGACAACAACCTAAAGAAAGTAAGTCTATAAAATAAGGGTTACAGAAGAAGAAAGGCAACATTTTGCAATGGCCAAGTCAAAGTCCTGACCCAAATATAATAGAACTGTAACGGAAGGATCTGAAGCGACCAGTTCATGTTACAGTTTCTAACATTGAGGAAATGAAGCTATTTTGTAGGGAGGAATAGGCTAAAATTCCTAAAAGCCAATGAGCAAAACTATCAACAATTGGCGGAAGATGTTTGAAGCAATTTATTGCTGCATAAGAACTTAACATGAAAGGAACATGGTGAAGAGGAAGACCAGCAATCGGATTAATTGATTCTATTAAGATAACGGCAGAGGAGACCCTGGTGGACCTATCTAGCCTTAGAGAAGACCTTAGTGGATCTATCTAGGCTTGGACAAGATCCTAGTGGATCTATCTAGACCAGTGTTTCCCAACTCCAGTCCTCAAGGCACACCAACAGGTCATGTTTTCAGGATTTCCTTAGGATTGCATAGGTGATAATTTAATCACTTGCACAGGGGATAATTCCATCATCTGTCTAATGATAAGGAAATCCTGAAAACATGACCTGTTGGTGTGCCTTGAGGACTGGAGTTGGGAAACACTGGTCTAGACTTGTAAAAGACTCTGGTGGATCTAGCTAGGCTTGGAGAAGATGCTGGTGGACCTATTTAGGCTTGGAGAAGACCTTGGTGGACCTGTCTGGGCTTGGAGAAGACCATAGTGGACCTATCTAGGCTTGGAGAAGACCTTAGTGGATCTATCTAGGCTTGGACAAGATCCTAGTGGACCTATCTAGACTTGTAAAAGACCCTGGTGGATCTAGCTAGGCTTGGATAAGATGCTGGTGGACCTATTTAGGCTTGGAGAAGACCTTGGTGGACCTGTCTAGGCTTGGAGAAGACCCTAGTGGACCTATCTAGGCTTGGAGAAGACCTTAGTGGATCTATCTAGGCTTGGACAAGATCCTAGTGGACCTATCTAGACTTGTAAAAGACCCTGGTGGATCTAGCTAGGCTTGGATAAGATGCTGGTGAACCTATTTAGGCTTGGAGAAGACGTTGGTGGACCTGTCTAGGTTTGGAGAAGACCCTAGTGGACCTATCTAGGGCTTGGAGAAGACCCTGGTGGACCTATCTAGGCTTGGAGAAGACTTTGGTGGACCTATTTAGGCTTGGAGAAGACCTTGGTGGACCGATCTAGGGCTTGGAGAAGACCCTGGTGGACCTATCTAGGCTTGGGGAAAACCCTGGTGGACCTATCTAGGGCTTGGAGAAGACCCTGATGGATCTATTAATGCTTGGAGAAGACCCTGATGGATCTATTAATGCTTGGAGAAGACCCCGGTAAACCTATGTAGGCTGCTCATGATCGATCTTCTTACAGCGCGTTCATCCTTTAAGTTGCCGTGGCTCGTGATCGAGATAAAGGCCAGTAAATAATAACAAGAAGTAAACACCAGATACCGGGAGCAAAGACTCCACATCCTTCTGCCTCTCAGTCACGGCCAAATATGTCGCCACCTAGAAATTGTTCCAGAAAATGATCACAAATAATTGAACCCTGCGCCAACAAAGGAGTGAGAAAAGCCGGCGTTGATCCTGGGGCGACCCTCAAGTTTTTCTTTTTCTTTCTTTTCTTGATGTGACAGAAATGATAACATTTATTTGGCAAAATAAAAAACTCACAAATCCTCAAACCAACAAACATCGATATAAATGTATTTACTTTTTTAAGTTACAAGTTTATTTTTACTACAAATTTTGGATCCTTGAGGACGGATTTATAGTTTTTTTCTTAAATACACATCTATGAGTTTTTCCCATAATGTGGAGCTCAGTGTCGGCCCCCGCTGGGGTTCTCGCTTTACTCTGGGTTCAGATATAAGTTGAACTTGATGGACTGACGTCGACCTTCATCCTTAACATTTATGAGGCATTATTGGCGAGTGAATATTTTAGGCCACGGTTTACAAAAAAATAATGTCACTTTTTCATGAAATTTAGCAGGAAACGCTGTGGATTTTATACATATTTCGCCCCTACAGAAGCTGAAATCTGCAATGGATTAACCACTTACCGCCTGGTGCAGATCTGCTCCGGCACAGAGTGGTCACAGACCTGCGGGGGATCCTGCGGCTGATGTCACATCAACACATCGGCTGCTTCTTTTCTGCTCTGGTGATGAGACGTGACTGCCGACATCCTGATTGACAGCCGGCTCCCTGACACGCGACCCGGCTGGCAATCAGCATGACCTCAGTACTCGTGCTCCTTTGATAGAGCAGCCCAGAAGAGAGAGAGCCGCTCTGTGGATGGGAAGCAGCAGATTCGCTGCAGGACCCATCTGTGACCGCTCTGAGGCGGCACCGTGTAGTTGTCACGCGCTGACATGCGCTGACTATCTGCAGTCTATGTTGGCGGCTGCTGTGATTAAATATGTGTAAATTTCTGCTGGATCTGCATGAGTTAATGTCAGTTCTGCTGTGTGCTGTGCTCTGGCGCTGGATAATGAGAAGCTTAAGTGTGAATCATCTGGAGTCTCCGCCCCCAGCCTCTAAATAGCTCCTCCCTCTACCAGGTGGCGTCGCTGTTAGTTTTCACTCTGCCTTTGACCGAGCTTCTGTGTGGACGTCGGTGCTTGTGCTGCCGTCTCTGGAAGCTTTCTTTTTGCTGGAGTCGCTGCTGACTCTGGTCCATGGTGGGTGGAGATGAGGGTTCAAGCATAGGGTGGGTTGAGGAGTTGAGGGCAAGGGTGGCGACTCGGACCTCTTCACCATCAGAGGTATAGGGTCAGACCAGATACTCAGTTACCTTGCCCGCAATACCATCTTGTTTACCACTCCCTCCTTCTCTATCTCCTTTGTGTCAGTAGTATAGATAGGGTATTTTTAAGCTCATTGTTAAATGAAATGCTCCTGGACAACACCTTTAATATTTTGATAGAACGGACAAAGATTCCTTTATATTTCACTTTTTTTTTTTACAAATTGTAAGTTTCACCATATGGCCATCTTCCATTTTTACACTATGTTTTCCCTCCTCTTCTTCCAGGAGCCATTACCTTTATATTTTATCGTCAATATCCACATATCAGGGCTGTTTTTTGCACTTTTCTATGACATACCGTCACTTTACCATATTGTGCACTGGAAAACGGGAAAAAGATTCCAAGTGATGAAATAGCAAAAAAAATAATGCGATTCTAGACCAGTGTTTGTTGTTTGTTATTTCTCATGGTCACAATATGGTAACACTGAGCAGGCGGTGCGATCGTCCAGGGGAGTGCGAGCTCCTCCACACCAGACAGGGTTGATTTTTTGTTTATATTTTTTATTATTTAAGTGGTGAAAAAAATGTAGAAGTTTGTAAAAAAAATAAAGTAATATATAAAGAGTTATTTTTTGGGAGCACCGGACCATTGTTATTGTTCAGGATCTGGGGCTGTGGGAAGGTTTTCTTTTATTTTTGCCCCAAGCTGACATTTTTACTAATAACATTTTGGGTAGTTGAGGACGCGGGAGATCTCATCGCACGATGACGGAGTAGGTCCCTTTGACCGACGACCTGGGAGGTTTTTTCACACAATGACCCGGGAGGTCCCTTCACACGATGACCCGGGAGGTCCCTTCACACAATGACCCGGGAGGTCCCTTCACACAATGACCCAGGAGGTCCCTTCACACAATGACCCGGGAGGTCCCTTCACACAATGACCCGGGAGGTCCCTTCGCACAATGACCCGGGAGGTCCCTTCGCACAATGACCCGGGAGGTCCCTTCACACGATGACCCGGGAGGTCCCTTCACACGATGACCGGGAGGTCCCTTCACACGATGACCCAGGAGGTCCCTTCACACGATGACCCAGGAGGTCCCTTCACACAATGACCCAGGAGGTTCCTTCACACAATAACCCAGGAGGTTCCTTCACACAATGACCCAATAGGTCCCTTCGCACAATGACCCAGGAGGTCCCTTCACACAATGACCCAGGAGGTCCCTTCACACAATGACCCAGGAGGTCCCTTCACACAATGACCCAGGAGGTCCCTTCGCACAATGACCCGGGAGGTCCCTTCACATGATGACCCAAGAGGTCCATTCACACGGTGTCCCGGGAGGTCCCTTCACACAATGACCCAGGAGGTCCCTTCGCACAATGACCCAGGAGGTCCCTTCACACAATGACCCAGGAGGTCCCTTCACACAATGACCCAGGAGGTCCCTTCACACAATGACCCACGAGGTCCCTTCACACAATGACCCACGAGGTCCCTTCACACAATGACCCACGAGGTCCCTTCACACAATGACCCACGAGGTCCCTTCACACTTTACCATTCTATGATCCTATGTTAGACACAAATCCCGGCTTCCACCGTGTGCTGCAGGTTCAGCTCCTGAGCTGGCTCCATACAGGCATACCAGTTATAGGGTGTACTATTCTGTCCTATATCTAAAGAGGGTCTAAGAAAACAAAACAACAGAATGCCATTTTCTTTATCTGGGATTCAGACTGAACCCCTGACGCCTGGAGCCTCTACTTCTACATGTACCTGGGCAGCTCATGGCAGCCCCTGCTCCGGACGGTCACAAGAAGCTGCACTGGGTGACCTCCCCGCTATAGTCCCCCATACAACCCAGGGACATGGAGAGTCAGACTTTACAGATGGGGTGGACATAGGACAGTGTCTACCCAGCTCTCTCAGAAGATGATTTTTGTGACTTCTCTCTCCTTTAAGCTTTGGCTGGGGGCCAGCGTGGTTTCGCAGCGCACCTTCGTGTAGTAAATGCCGGGGGCTGATTTGGGGATTGCAGTAACCATCTGTGAAACGTATCAGTGCTCGGCTTGATCCGGCGCTGACCCCGGCCTTCCCTCACTGCTATTTCCTCCATTTAGATACAACAATGCTGGTAATTTGTGTAGATTGTGCAGGAAGAGGGACTCTTACAGGATTTCACTTCCATTACAGGAGCATTTTATATTTCCTCTCCAGCAAGTGCTGATGTGATTGAATATTGCAGGGTGAGCTGTTCACTCTCCCGGTGGAGTTCTGCCATGATAAAAAATAAAAACTAAATTAATTCAACTGCAAATACATCATCTATCTGCAAACAAACAGCAATGCCCGGGGCTGATTCTGCATTATGTGCCGCTCTATAGGCTCAAGTACACTGACGAGTAAAAGGGTAACAATGTTGTGAACTTTTGACTCTCTGGCTCCAGATCTCTTCATCCTCTACAGCTTTCAGCGTGAGACTAACAACTTTATAGACAATCACCTTGGCTGCCTCATACATCAATGTGACTTGCAGCTATTTAGCATATGATTATTTATGTAGACTTTCATCATGTAGCTGTATTGTTGCTGTTTTGCTTTTGGTGCCTGAAAAATCTTTTTCATCCATTTTGTTCTGCCCATTCAGGCTCAGTAAGAGACAGAAGCTCTAGTTTGACACTTGTTACAACCTGTGAGACATTAGATGTTATCTTGTTTGGCGTTTAACTATGTTTAGTATAATCTGGCAGTATTCCTGCATATCCAGGTGTCTTCTCCTTTAAGAGCACAGTGCTTTATAGCACCACCCTCTGTATGTCTGAGGGAAATGTAGCCATTTTCACATCAGTACCAGTCCAGGTTTTATGCAGACAAGTGTTCTCCTGCTCCTGCGGACTTTTCCCTCCTGTGAACTCCCAACATTGAATGTCAAGCCAATCTGGTGAGGGTTATACCTCTGTCTGTGTGCTTTATATTTTAGAGTCTGATAGGATTGTGCTGCAATCGTTTTTACTTAGAGATTTTGTCTGCAGAGACATGTGTTTCTCCTCAAGCTTCCATTTGTAATGTAATGATTCTCTGTACTGTCCACTGTCAGGGCTGTTTTGAGATGTGTACTCAGCATCTATGTATGCTTTCTATACTGTACACTGTCATAGCTTTGTAGTGATATGTGTATCCATTGTTCTTGTATTCTTTCTGCTGCGTATTATTACTACTGTTGTTTACGTGATATTGATAGCACAGATTTATTTAATCTGTATTCTTGTAGTTTTACTATCATCACACAATTCATTGATCAACCATCATCCCTCATTACTGTCAGATAAACATTAAACAATTGACTACAGGACCAACAGTCTGTTTATTTGGGATACAGAGAAGGTTTAGCTGTATGCTGGAACTCGCATCGCATATAACGTGAACGAAGGCAGAACACTGATCCTACAAATCTGTTCCCACATTCCCTAATAGCTCAATGCGTTATTAGATTGTTTCTCAAAAAGGTCACTGGCTCGAACGGAGCAAAATTTCAGAAGAAAAGAGAAGCAGCCTCATCCAGCTCACCAATAGCTGCACCATGTGAGGTCATGACTGGTGGAAGAAGACGAGATGACTTCCGTCCATCCCTTCAGAAGCCAAGAGGTGACATCCAGGTGAAATATCAGAGTCAACAAGTCGTCTCATCACAAAGTCTATCAAGGTCTGAGAAAGCACAAGGCGAAACCAAACGTTGGGGGCAGCCATCTGTTCAGAGGTTAAGTATTCATCTTACCAGCGTTCACTGCTATGTATGTAGACGTTTCTAATGAAAAAAATATTGTTCAATCTGATTAAGTGCAGGACATTGCGGGGTCGTTGCTTTTTTTTATTTATGGTGGTTTATATATAAAGTATAGGAGACAGCTATATAAATATAGATATATAGATAAATATATATACACACACACACACATAATGTCACGCTGGGAGTGGGGAAGACACCCAGCGTAGGATAACGACGGGGGGGGGAATAAGGGGTCCCTACTGCTAAGGGCACAAGAAGGAGACGGTGACCCCTAGACTTACTAGGGCTGACCCTGTCTGCCCTTACGTCCCTATACAGTCTCCGCAACTGTCGCCGACCACGAACCTCGTCCCTCTCTGATCCTAGCACTACCTTATCTAAGGATCAGATGGAGAGGTGCACTAGACCCCTCCACTATTAACTAAAGACAAACACCAGGGAAGACAGACATTTGGGGAAAGGAAACACTTATCTTTCAGCAGACCACAGCAAGCTCACAACCTTAGCTTCTGCTGGAGCCAGGATAAAGAGTCCACAAGGAAATATCACCTGCACTGAGGAAAGGTAATGAACCTCCTTATAAAGGTGGAAGGAATCTGCTGGGTCCTAGTGACCTACAACATTGGTGGATAAAACCAGACCGAGCACAAGACCTCCACAGCCGTCTCCCTATAATAGAGAGATCTCATCACACCTTCTCTCCATCTACACAGAAGGTGAATGCCCCCTGAAAGAGACGGACCATCCTCCACCATTATGGCTGGTGGGCCAAACGCTGGGATCGTCTGCGCGTGGCCTCCACCCTGTCATCCGTGTCACCCGTGACACATTCACACTACACTGCATTATACAGTAAAGGAAATAAGTATTTGATCCCTTGCTGATTTTGTAGTTTGCCCACTGACACAGACATGAACAGTCTATAATTTTAAGGGTCGGTTAATGTTAACAGTGAGATAGAAGATCAGAAATAAAATCCATAAAATCTCATTGTCTAAATTCTATAAAGTTTTTTGCATTTTGCAGAGAGAAATAAGTATTTGATCCCTTTGGCAAATCAGACTTAATACTTGATGGTAAATCCTTGTTGGCAGCACAGCAGTCAGACGTTTCTTGTAGGTTGATAATGAGGTTTGTGCACATGTCAGGAGGAATTTTGCTCCACTCCTCTGTGCAGATCATCTGTAAATCATTAAGATTTTAGGGCTGTCGCTTGGTAACTTGGAGCTTCAGCTCCTCCATATGTTTTCAATGGGATTAAGGTCTGGACACTGGCTAGGCCACTCTATCTATTAATGTGCTTCTTTTTCAGCCACTTCTTTGTTGCTTTGGCTGTATGTTTTGGGTCATTGTAGTGCTGGAAGACCCAGCCACAACCCATTTTTAATGTCCTGGTGGAGGGAAGGAGGTTGTCACTCAGGATTTTATGGTACATGGCTCCATCCACTGTCCCATTGATGTGATGAAATCATCCTGTGCCCTTAACAGAGGAACACCCCCAATACATAATGTTTCCACCACCATGCTTGACTGTGGGGATGGTGTTCTATGGGTTATAGGCAGCATTTATCTTCCTCCAAACACGGTGTGTTGAGTTAATGCCATAGATCTCAATGTTTGTCTCCTCTGAGCACAGCACCTTCTCCCAATCATCTCACAATCACCAAGGTGTCATTGGTAACTTCAGACGGGGCCAATGTGCCTTCTGGAGCAGGGGACTTTGCGGCACTGCAGGAATTTAATCCATTATGGTGTAATGTGTTACCAATGGTTGTCTTGGTGACAGTGGTCCCAGCTGCATGGAGATCAGTAACAAGTTCCCCCCGTGTAGTTTTCGGCTGATCTCTCCTTTCCTCATGATCCTGGATCCCCCACGAGGTGAGATGTTACATGGAGCCCCAGATTGATGTGGATTGACCTCATTGTGTATTTCCTCCATTCTCTTGCTATTGCCCCCACAGTTGTCTCTTCTCCCCCGGCTTTGTCTTCCTTATGGTCTTGTAGCACATTCCAGCCTTGTGCAGGTCTAGGATCTTTTCCCTGACATCCTTACAAAGCTCTGTGCTCTTCCCATGTTGTAGAGGTTACAGGTGACTGATTCATTGTGTGGACAGGAGTCTTTATACAGGTGACAATGTAACACAGCTGTGTGTAATGCAGGAACCAGGGGATGAGGAGCCGATAACTGCTCTGTAGGGGCCACAACTCCTAATGGTTGGGAGGGGGTCAAATACTTATTTCTCTCTGCAAAATGCAAATACATTTATATCATTGAGACAATGTGATTTTCTGGAGTTTACTTTTGATCTTCTATCTCTCACTGTTACAATTAACCGACTCTTAAAATTATAGACTGTTCCTGTCTGTGTCAGAGGGCAAACTACAAAATCAGAAAGGGGTGAAATATTTATTTCCTTCACTGTATTTTACTGGTGATATGAAGGAATATACTGTATACCAGTGGTATCTCACTCAGAATAGCAGAGGTGAGAGGTATCGAGCACCACTCGTCCTCCGGTCTCCTCCTCGGGAGTCCTCCCTTCTTGGACACACACCGCACGGCGCTGCCGTCTGTTGGCTTGCACGCCAGGTTCCGCGTCCTGGGTGCACTTCCGGTTCACAAAATACACATCCGGTATCGGTGATGAAAGAGTTGGCAGCACTCACCGGACTGAGAAATTAAACACTTTATTCTTCATATAAATGCGGCAGTACAGGTGGCTGCGCATAGGGTTAGTGGGGGGAGGATGGGGGGTCTTTATCAATGACGGGCCGTTTCGCACCCCTTCACGGTGCTTCTACGTGTTTCGAATATACCAGTGGTATGTGAGGTTTAAACTGGTGGTAATATGTACACATTACACTAGAGGACTGTATTATACGGCTCAGTTGTACTGTCTGTATGTATGTACAGTATAATACTGGTGGCATGTACAGTATTTTCCTGATGGTATGTATAGTATTATACCAGTGATATGTATAGTATTATACCAGTGATATGTATAGTATTATACCGGAGGTTTGTGCAGTATATATACCGGTGGGATGTATAGTATAACATTGTTGATACGTACAGAATAATACCAGTGATATATATAGTATTATACCGATGATCTGCTCAGTATTATACCGGTGGTATGTATAGTATAGTATAATACTAGTGGTATGTACAGTATAATACCAGTGATATGTATTGTATTATACCGGAGGTTTGTGCAGTATTATACCGGTGGTACGTATGTACAGTATAATACCAGTGATATGTATAGTATTACACCGGTGATATGTTCAGTATTATACTGGGGGTATGTACAGTATATCACCTATTACACAGGTGTTTTATGCTGCTGGAGCTCCAGACTTTGTATTGACTATCTGCACTGGAGAGACAGGTGCCGTTCTGTAACCCATTACTGTTCCTTTCTTTGTAAAGTGCTCACCTGACCTCTGTGAACTCAGAATTGATTCCTCATCGGCGTTACTCCGTGCACCTCATTCCAACATATCTGTTTCCAGATGTCTGGTGTCTCCCATAGTTCATGTTAATATTTGGCGCAATGTACGGTTTTGCACCGTGGAGCCGCAGTCTCGCACGTTCCCTGGTTAATACAAACACGAATCCTCTCATCTGCCATCGCGTGATGTAATACCGGAGGATCAGCAGAGGCTTCCAGAGCTCCGGCTATTTATAACAGATTGCAGGAGGAGATTTATTGCAAACATCTTATAAATTGTTGGCTGTTGATGTTCATGTTAACTAGAGATAAAATAGTCAAAGCTCAAGGGTGATTCTCCTGGAACGTGGAGCGAAACGGAGAGAGTAAAATGTAATCACTGCACAAATAGAGATGTAGATCGCAACGCCAAGAGTGTGCGAAACACAACAACAGCAACATCAATATTATATTATACAAGAGGATTCTGATTATAGAATCACATTCATGGCCATAGGAGAGGCATTATATTATTATAGTAGTTATATTCTTGTATATAGGGGCAGTATTATAGTAGTTATATTCTTGTATATAGGGGCAGTATTATAGTAGTTATATTCTTGTATATAGGAGCAGTATTATAGTAGTTATATTCTTGTATATAGGAGCAGTATTATAGTAGTTATATTCTTGTATATAGGGGCAGTATTATAGTAGTTATATTCTTGTATATAGGGGCAGTATTATAGTAGTTATATTCTTGTATATAGGGCAGTATTATAGTAGTTATATTCTTGTATATAGGAGCAGTATAATAGTTATATTCTGTAATAGGTCAGTATATATAGTATATTCTTGTATATAGGAGCAGTATTATAGTAGTTATATTCTTGTATATAGGGGCAGTATTATAGTAGTTATATTCTTGTATATAGGGGCAGTATTATAGTAGTTATATTCTTGTATATAGGAGCAGTATTATAGTAGTTATATTCTTGTATATAGGGGCAGTATTATAGTAGTTATATTCTTGTATATAGGGCAGTATTATAGTAGTTATATTCTTGTATATAGGAGCAGTATTATAGTAGTTATATTCTTGTATATAGGAGCAGTATTATAGTAGTTATATTCTTGTATATAGGAGCAGTATTATAGTAGTTATATTTCTTGTATATAGGAGCAGTATTATAGTAGTTATATTCTTGTATATAGGAGCAGTATTATAGTAGTTATATTCTTGTATATAGGAGCAGTATTATAGTAGTTATATTCTTGTATATAGGAGCAGTATTATAGTAGTTATATTCTTGTATATAGGGCAGTATTATAGTAGTTATATTCTTGTATATAGGAGCAGTATTATAGTAGTTATATTCTTGTATATAGGAGCAGTATTATAGTAGTTATATTCTTGTATATAGGAGCAGTATTATAGTAGTTATATTCTTGTATATAGGGCAGTATTATAGTAGTTATATTCTTGTATATAGGGGCAGTATTATAGTAGTTATATTCTTGTATATAGGAGCAGTATTATAGTAGTTATATTCTTGTATATAGGAGCAGTATTATAGTAGTTATATTCTTGTATATAGGAGCAGTATTATAGTAGTTATATTCTTGTATATAGGGGCAGTATTATAGTAGTTATATTCTTGTATATAGGAGCAGTATTATAGTAGTTATATTCTTGTATATAGGAGCAGTATTATAGTAGTTATATTCTTGTATATAGGAGCAGTATTATAGTAGTTATATTCTTGTATATAGGAGCAGTATTATAGTAGTTATATTCTTGTATATAGGAGCAGTATTATAGTAGTTATATTCTTGTACATAGGAGCAGTATTATAGTAGTTATATTCTTGTATATAGGAGCAGTATTATAGTAGTTATATTCTTGTACATAGGAGCAGTATTATAGTAGTTTATATTCTTGTATATAGGAGCAGTATTATAGTAGTTATATTCTTGTATATAGGGGCAGTATTATAGTAGTTATATTCTTGTATATAGGAGCAGTATTATAGTAGTTATATTCTTGTATATAGGGCAGTATTATAGTAGTTATATTCTTGTATATAGGAGCAGTATTATAGTAGTTATATTCTTGTATATAGGAGCAGTATTATAGTAGTTATATTCTTGTATATAGGGCAGTATTATAGTAGTTATATTCTTGTATATAGGAGCAGTATTATAGTAGTTATATTCTTGTATATAGGAGCAGTATTATAGTAGTTATATTCTTGTATATAGGAGCAGTATTATAGTAGTTATATTCTTGTATATAGGAGCAGTATTATAGTAGTTATATTCTTGTATTATAGGAGCAGTATTATAGTAGTTATATTTCTGTTATATAGGAGCAGTATTATAGTAGTTATATTCTTGTATATAGGGCAGTATTATAGTAGTTATATTCTGTATATAGGGCAGTATTATAAGTAGTTATATTCTTGTATATAGGAGCAGTATTATAGTAGTTATATTCTTGTATATAGGGCAGTAATTATAGTAGTTATATTCTTGTATATAGGAGCAGTATTATAGTAGTTATATTCTTGTATATAGGAGCAGTATTATAGTAGTTATATTCTTGTATATAGGAGCAGTATTATAGTAGTTATATTCTTGTATATAGGGGCAGTATTATAGTAGTTATATTCTTGTATATAGGGGCAGTATTATAGTAGTTATATTCTTGTATATAGGGGCAGTATTATAGTAGTTATATTCTTGTATATAGGAGCAGTATTATAGTAGTTATATTGTTGTATATAGGAGCAGTATTATAGTAGTTATATTCCTGTATATAGGAGCAGCATTATAGTAGTTATATTCTTGTATATAGAGCAGTATTATAGTAGTTATATTCTTGTATATAGGAGCAGTATTATAGTAGTTATATTCTTGTATATAGGAGCAGTATTATAGTAGTTATATTCTTGTATATAGGAGCAGTATTATAGTAGTTATATTCTTGTATATAGGAGCAGTATTATAGTAGTTATATTCTTTATATAGGAGCAGTATTATAGTAGTTATATTCTTGTATATAGGAGCAGTATTATAGTAGTTATATTCTTGTATATAGGAGCAGTATTATAGTAGTTATATTCTTGTATATAGGAGCAGTATTATAGTAGTTATATTCTTGTATATAGGATCAGTATTATAGTAGTTATATTATTGTATATAGGAGGCAGTATTATAGTAGTTATATTCTTGTATATAGGAGCAGTATTATAGTAGTTATATTCTTGTATATAGGGGCAGTATTATAGTAGTTATATTCTTGTATATAGGGGCAGTATTATAGTAGTTATATTCTTGTATATAGGGCAGTATTATATGTAGTTATATTCTTGTATATAGGAGCAGTATTATAGTAGTTATATACTTGTATATAGGAGCAGTATTATAGTAGTTATATTCTTGTATATAGGAGCAGTATTATAGTAGTTCTATTCTTGGATATAAAGGGCACTACTATCAAATAAAATACATAGAATATATATGTATGAATTCAAGACTAGGTCATTTTGTCACGCTATATGAAATAAGAACTATGTGAAAGTAAAAAACTCTTTTACAATATAAATCAATGGGCAGAGTAATGCAACGAGAATATTAAAAATGATACAAACAAGTCACTCAGCTGTGTACTATGAATTTTGAGAACAAAGTCTATATTGAGCACTAATGACAAATCTCCCATTTTTGCTTGTCGCACATTTCTGATCACATCTCATCTACATACATCACCCGCTTCTGCTGATCAGCAATTTCACCCAAAGTTCTGCAGCTAAGAAAGTCCCCTCCCCCCCCAAAGATACAGTCAAGGACGGTGCGAACTTTATCATCATGTAGAGATTCTTCTGCTGCCGCGTCCTGGGTGTTTATTTGGTGCTTTTATCACTTATGGTACCTTTACACGCCGCTACAACAAGGTGGAAACAACCGGGTGCTTCACGTGCACGAGCACGCACAAACGGTTACAAACGGTACCCGCACCACCTTTACACACTGCAACAATGTGCGCTACAGTAGGTTACATCTATCTCTGGATACACCGCCGGGTGCCACAAGTTACCCTCTGCAGAGCACCGTCCCTCATTTACACACCGCTATAACAAGCTACTATGGGCGTACCTGGTGCAGCAGGGACAGCACATAGGCGTGCCACAATTGTGGATTACGAGACGTCCGTACGCTGATAGGACAAAGCAATAACATCATGATTGGGCAGGCATCGCAGGAGGCTGAGTAATACATGACGCTCGAGCAATTGTGTAGTGTGACTGCTCAGCTCCTTAAATATGCCGCCATATGCAGCGACAACCAATCGTAACGCAGGAGCTTCCACCAATGATCACTGATGGGGGGCGGTATCCCGGAGGCTGTGTCACACCCCGGGGAGTTATCTAGGTGACGAAAAAAGCTTACCGTACCTTATTTACACGCCGATACAGGCCGTAACCATCGGGTTGAAATCATCCTGTTTTTGAGCTCTGCTCTGAATCAGGTGCCGCAAGTGACGGGTGGAAACAACCGTGTTCACACGCCGCTACAGAGGGTTGATTTGGCGGAGCAAGATACATTTCTCTCATCTACCCAGTTGTTTCCACCATCCTGTAGCGGCGTGTAAAGGTACCATTACTGTTTTTTTCTGACAAACCTTATGATTTTAGCTCTGTATTTTATTGTCTTATTATTTGTTCATGTTTCTCAAATATGACAGTGTGTAATCGTATCTAAATATGTTAACAATTCTGTGATCATTTTATAACACATCTTTATAATAGTCAGAGCTCCTTTATACGTCGTATAACAAAGGAAAATTTGCCACCATTAGAGGGAGCTCACTACATACAGATTTATACAGTCACCACTAGGGGAAGCTCACTACATACAGATTTATACAGCCACCACTAGGGGGAGCTCACTACATACAGATTTATACAGCCACCACTAGGGGGAGCTCACTACATACAGATTTATACAGTCACCACTAGAGGGAGCTCACTATATACAGATTTATACAGACACCACTAGAGGGAGCTCACTACATACAGATTTATACAGCCGCCATTAGAGGGAGCTCACTACATACAGATTTATACAGTCACCACTAGAGGGAGCTCACTACATACAGATCTATACAGCCACCATTAGAGGGAGCTCACTACATACAGATTTATACAGTCACCATTAGAGGGAGCTCACTACATACAGATCTATACAGCCACCATTAGAGGGAGCTCACTACATACAGATCTATACAGCCACCATTAGAGGGAGCTCACTACATACAGATTTATACAGTCACCACTAGAGGGAGCTCACTACATACAGATTATACAGCCACCACTAGAGGGAGCTCACTACATACAGATTATACAGTCACCACTAGGGGAAGCTCACTACATACAGATTTATACAGCCACCAGTAGAGGGAGCTAACTACATACAGATTTATACAGCCACCACTAGAGGGAGCTCACTATATACAGATTTATACAGCCACCACTAGAGGGAGCTCACTACATACAGATTTATACAGTCACCACTAGAGGGAGCTCACTACATACAGATTTATACAGTCACCACTAGAGGGAGCTCACTACATACAGATTTATACAGCCACCAGTAGAGGGAGCTCACTACATACAGATTTATACAGTCACCACTAGAGGGAGCTCACTACATACAGATTTATACAGCCACCACTAGAGGGAGCTCACTACATACAGATTTATACAGCCACCAGTAGAGGGAGCTCACTACATACAGATTTACACAGCCACCAGTAGAGGGAGCTCACTACATACAGATTTATACAGCCACCACTAGAGGGAGCTCACTACATACAGATTAATACAGCCATAACAAGAGGAAACTCACTACATATGGATTTATACAGACACCACTAGAGGGAGTTCACTACATACATTGTTTTTTAATTTTTATAGGCCACCTTCAGCAGACAGATGCCAACTTGACCTCCATTTACAGATATAAATTGGGGTTAAATGGGGTAAAAATCTTGCAAGGTGAATAGCAAGCAACAGCTTAACGTGTACCTGTCAATTCAGGTGATTTAAGAATAATCTGTCAAATTCTATCTGACCATTATGTGATGAGCATCCAGCATTTTTCTTCAGTTTTCTCCATATGTGACTGTAGGTCCTGTGCTCTTACTCTGACCTCCCCCATATGTGACTGTAGGTCCTGTGTATCTGTTTCTCTGACCTCCCCCATATGTGACTGTAGGTCTGTACTCTTTTCTCTGACCTCCCCCATATGTGACTGTAGGTCCTGTGTTCTTTTACTCTGACCTCCACCCCATATGTAACTGTAGGTCCTGTGCTCTTTTCTCTGACCTCCACCATATGTGACTGTAGGTCCTGTGCTCTTTTCTCTGACCTCCTCCATATGTGACTGTAGGTCCTGTGCTCTTTTCTCTGACCTCTCCCATATGTGACTGTAGGTCCTGTGTTCTTTTCTCTGACCTCCCCCATATGTAACTGTAGGTCCTGTGCTCTTTTCTCTGACCTCCACCATATGTGACTGTAGGTCCTGTGCTCTTTTCTCTGACCTCCCCATATGTGACTGTAGGTCCTGTGCTCTTTTCTCTGACCTCCCCCATATGTGACTGTAGGTCCTGTGCTCTTTTCTTTGTCGGCTAATTCTGTTTTCAGTAAACAGTAGAATGATTCACCATAAAGCTCTATCTTGTCTCATCTGTCCACAAGACGCTTTCCCAGAAGGATTTTGGTTACTCTCATATATTTTGGCTTTTTCCTGTCTCTGTGTCAGCAGTGGATCCTCCTGAGTCTTCTCCATTGCGTTTCTTGAATGGTGCTTATCCAACATCCAGACTATCCTGCGTTACAACCCTTCAATTTTTCTCTGTTGTTCTGTTGTCCAGGGAGATTAGCTACAGTGCCATGGGTTGTAAACACCTTGATTATGTTGCACCGTGGACAAAGGAATATCAAGATCTCTGGAGATGGACTTGTAACCTTTAGATTGTTGATATTTTTTAACAATTTTGGTTCTCGTCCTCTTTTTCTTCTCCTTTGTCTGTTCTGCATGCTTAGTGTGGCACACTCAGACACACAATGCAAAGATTGAGGCAACTTCTCCCCTTTTTATCTGCTTTCTGGTGTGATTATAATATTGCCCACACCTGTTACTTGCCTCAGGTGAGTGGAAGGAGCGTCACATGCTGGAAACAAAGTTGTTTATCCCTATTTTTGGAAAGATGCCAACAATGTTACCCGGCCCATTTTGGGGTTTGTGTGAAATTATGTCCAATTTGCCTTTTTTATTGTTCAAATAGACAAAGGAAATAAACCTGTGTATAACAAAACATGTAAGTGCAATAATCATTTTCTGGAACAATTTCAAGGTGCCGACACTTTGGGCTATGGCTATAGCGCATGTTCAGAAACAGCAGTAGCAGTAGGGTGGTCATTATGTAAATACTGAGAAACGTAGCTCTATGGCGACATAGACACTTACTAGAGAGCACTACAGCAGATCCGAGGGTCTGGGCTTCTCCCTCTCTCCAGATATGTAATAAGGAGCTGTGATCTGACCCCTCGGTGAGCCGGCACTCTCCATTGTTTTGACTGAGAAGTCTTTTAGCAGTTTTTAGGAGAGATAGAGGAGTTCAGTAGAGGACAAAAAGTGGCTCATAAGTGGAGAAAAAGCATCTTCTCAAGTACGAATATACATACAAGAAAGTTTCTTCTGTTCATAGTTATGATTTGTTGACCTGACAGCGACCAGTCACCGCTGTGGTTTCTGTGAACGGTGAAATATTCCTCATTTCACTGTTTCTGTAATCTCTACAGATTATTGTAATTACTCAGCTACTTGTGTATTGGAGACTATAACATATGATGCCACTTCTATATGAAGAAGTCATTTATTTTGCCAGGTGCTTCATCCGTTTTCCTTTACCGGGGTGGTTCGGGTTTTTTGTATAATTTATATGTTTATCTAGGCTGCAAAATGCTGACACTTTGTAATTCACACCCTGTGGGCATTTTGCAGGGTTACCTAGATATCTCCCCTATGTGTGGCCCTCCACCAGAGGCGTTTGTTTTGGAGCTTGGGTGTAAATGTCACAACTTGTCATTTACGCCCATTCTCCTACAAGCACATCCCGCACTGCAACAAGCCCTGCCTGGTCCCAAGCATGACCACTCCCTCCCCCCCAGTCCATTCCCCTATGTAAACTGATAGCGCCACATTGCACTGAGTGGTCGTCTCCTTCCTTGAAACACTGTGAAGCCGCTCACTGCACAGAGGGGACGTTGTGAGGTTCACCTCAGCCTCAGATCACATGAGTGTAATCATAGGGGAGGAGGTGAGCGCACACTTCATCGGTCATCTCCTTCACAGAGCTGCGGATACACAACAATGTTTCAGAGAAGGAGGTGACTGCTCAGCGCAACGCAGTTCTATCAGTTTAGATAGGTGAAAAGAGGATGGAGTAAATGGACATACTGGGGGTGGGCATGCTTGGGACTGGGGAGGGCTTGTTGCAGTCTGGGGGGGTAGGCATGCTGGAGACTGGGGGGACAGGCATGCTGGAGACTGAGGGATGACCATGCTGGAGACTGAGGGGATGAGCATGTTCGAATCTGGGGGGTGCTTGTAGGAGACCGGGGGGGAAGGCATGTTGGAGTCTGGGGCGTGCTTGTAGGAGACGGGGGGGAAGGCATGTTGGAGTCTGGGGCGTGCTTGTAGGAGACTGGGGGGGGGAAGGCATGTTGGAGTCTGGGGTGTGCTTGTAGGAGACTGGGGGGGAAGGCATGTTGGAATCTGGGGTGTGCTTGTAGGAGACTAGGGGGGGGAAGGCATGTTGGAGTCTGGGGTGTGCTTGTAGGAGACTGGGGGGGAAGGCATGTTGGAATCTGGGGTGTGCTTGTAGGAGACTGGGGGGGGGGAAGGCATGTTGGAATCTGGGGTGTGCTTGTAGGAGACGGGGCGGCAGGCATGTTGGAATCTGGGGTGTGCTTGTAGGAGACTGGGGGGAAGGCATGTTGGAGTCTGGGGCGGCTTGTAGGAGACTGGGGGGGAAGGCATGTTGGAGTCTGGGGTGTGCTTGTAGGAGACTGGGGGGGGAAGGCATGTTGGAGTCTGGGGTGTGCTTGTAGGAGACTGGGGGGGAAGGCATGTTGGAGTCTGGGGTGTGCTTGTAGGAGACTGGGGGGAAGGCATGTTGGAATCTGGGGTGTGCTTGTAGGAGACTGGGGGAAAAGGCATGTTGGAATCTGGGGTGTGCTTGTAGGAGACGGGGCGGCAGGCATGTTGGAGTCTGGGGTGTGCTTGTAGGAGACTGGGGGGGCAGGCATGTCGGTGTCTGGGGCGAGCTTGTAGGAGACTGGAGGGGCAGGCATGTTGGTATCTGGGGCGTGCTTATAGGAGACTGGGGGGGCAGGCATGTTGGAGTCTGGGGCGTGCTTGTAGGAGACTGGGGGGGGCAGGCATGTCGGTGTCTGGGGCGTGCTTGTAGGAGACTGGAGGGGCAGGCATGTCGGTATCTGGGGCGTGCTTATAGGAGACTGGGGGGCAGGCATGTTGGAGTTTGGGGCGTGCTTGTAGGAGACTGGGTGTAAACAACCAGTTATGATGTCTACACCCAGGCTCCAAAACAAACCTGTCTCTGGTCGGGGGCTGAGCTGCTCCTCCACACACGGAGAACGGTGATATCTACGTTACCCTGCAACATGCTGTCAGGGTGTAAATGACAAATGTCAGCATTTTGCAGCCTACACATAGACTTAGATGTTATTAAAAGCCCGGACAAACTCATTAAAGTGGAACTCTCGACCACATCTTAAAATCCTATTAATAGGAGCTTCGCCCGTCACTTCCTCAGCGCCCGGTGCAGAATAAACTTCCAAATAATAGACGTGTGGTAGAACATCCGATACATCATCAATCACACGAGTCCGACCATCA
This sequence comes from Allobates femoralis, assembly GCA_033576535.1. Classification (NCBI taxonomy): domain Eukaryota; kingdom Metazoa; phylum Chordata; class Amphibia; order Anura; family Aromobatidae; genus Allobates; species Allobates femoralis. The sequence goes on from JARQOC010000007.1 coordinate 114,598,522, forward strand.
CGACCGAACACAAAAACTTCAAAAACTACAACATAAAGTTAAACATTTTTGCTCTTTGACTCGCTGTAAAGTCGACCTTCCAAAGCTCAGAACTTTCAGGGGCCAATCGGGTTCTTGTCGGAGTTTTAAAATCTCGCATTTATTAATTAAATATCACCTCGCTTTCAATACTGGCAAAGAAGGACGGAGCGTGAAAATTTAATAGCCCACCACGGAGACCGCACCACGCTTGGAGGGGAGCTTAATAATTAACGGGCAAGTTTAAAATTTTATTCTAAAATCGATGGACTTGAGCTGGACAGAATAAAAAACAAAAAACCCCGAATATATAGAAAAAATGTAAAGAGACATTGGCATTCAGATAGAGGAGATTGTAAGGCTGATGTTTAATGCGATGGCATTACCCGGATCCGGAGCCGGGCTCCGTGCACCTTTATACTCCATCACTTACTTTCCTGGACTTTTTATTGAAATGCGCAGAGATCGGCGGCTCTAGACGGAATAATTACTCCAGGAGCGTTTTATGCGGTGTCAGAAGTCACCGCACATCAGCTGGTGCCCTTTATTTAAAAATTCCTTTATCATTTAACTTTATTACAATAGACGTAGCCTATCCACTCGGAGTGACAAGGACTATTTTCTTAATTACTGTACTTAGATAATAGCATTTGCTGTGGCAGTTCCAGCGCTATTCAATCAAGCGAGATTCGATACAAAAAAGCTGATTTGCCAAAAAAGACTTAAGCGTAAGTGCCTGGAGTCACATTCTATTTGCTTTATAAGGTAAAGGTATCTGCAATGAAAAGCACTTTCACAACTTTCTCCGAGGCAAATTCATTCCTTTTTAATATAAGAACGGTATCTGGACACAGAGGACAAAGTTGCTTACTGATAACTGTGATACTATGGAGGACGTCTCACAAACGGATCAGTCTAATTAAGTCTAGGAACAATAGAAAAAAAAACTAATCAATATTTCCCTGTATGTAAGAGCTCGGATTTACACACAGATAAAGATCCGAAACACCTGCGTCTCTTTACATAGTCATTTCTGGCTACCTGGACACCACTTCTGTAAGATTTATACAGCCACCACTAGAGGGAGCTCACTACATACAGATTTATACAGTCACCACTAGGGGGAGCTCACTACATACAGAATTATACAGCCTCCACTAGGGGGAGCTCACTACATACAGATTTATACAGTCATCACTAGAGGGAGCTCACTACATACAGATTTATACAGCCTCCACTAGGGGAGCTCACTACATACAGATTTATACAGTCATCACTAGAGGGAGCTCACTGCATACAGATTTATACAGTCACCACTAGTGGGAGAGCACTACATACAGATTTATACAGTCACCACTAGGGGGAGCTTACTACATACAGATTTATACAGTCACCACTAGAGGGAGCTCACTACATACACATTTATACAGTCACCACTAGAGGGAGCTCCCTACATACAGATTTATACAGTCACCACTAGGGGGAGCTCACTACATACAGATTTATACAGTCACCACTAGGGGGAGCTCACTACATACACATTTATACAGTCACCACTAGAGGGAGCTCCCTACATGCAGATTTTTATGGCCACCACTAGGTAGAGCTCAGAACACAACATACAGATTTGATCAATTGAAACTGTAAAATGCTCCTGCTATTGGAGGTGCAAGAAAATGCTTTTCATATGTCCCACCCAATCCACATGGTCTGCCACCATAGAACTTACTTCACAGCCTAATTTAACATTTAAATAATTCCAAAAGTATAATTTGTAGGAGCAGTAGGTGAGTGTCCATGCTGCTCATATGGCGGTATAGTGGTGGCAGTCTTATAGCAGGTTGTAGTCTTTCTTCAGGAGAGGGGTTTCAGGTTGACTTTGAAGGCTATGAAGAGGAACATCAGCCTGAATGATTGTGGTAGCGAGTTCTAAAGTATGGTGGAAACATGGGAGAAATATCAGAGATGGCTGCTAGAGAAGCCGACAAGAGGAGAGCAAAGACAGACAGGAGGAGTACATCGGGTCAGAGACCCAGGCTCCGATTTTTGCACCAATAAAAAAATCGGACAGAATCGGATCGGACCAAATCGGATGCCATTTAGTGCACATCCGATTTGGTCCGATGCCCATAGGGCTGCATGGAGGCAAAAATCGTTCCGATGTGGTCCGATTTTTATCGGACAGCATCGGAACTGCTAAAATCGTAGTGTGAAACCAGCCAAAGCCGAAAATGTCAGGAATACGGGTAAATTGCCCAGTGTTGAACTGCTCCGTGCCTCTCTACCAGGGGGTCAGAGGCTTCTCCACCGCTCTCTACCATGGGGCAGGGGCTGCTCCGTGCCTCTCTACCAGGGGGCAGAGGCTTCTCCGCGCCTCTCTACCATGGGGCAGGGGCTGCTCCGTGCCTCTCTACCAGGGGCAGAGGCTTCTCCACCGCTCTCTACCAGGGGGCAGAGGCTTCTCCGCGGCTCTCTACCAGGGGGCAGAGGCTTCTCCACCACTCTCTACCAGGGGGCAGAGGCTTCTCCGCGGCTCTCTACCAGGGGGCAGAGGCTTCTCCACCGCCCTCTACCAGGGGGTCAGAGGCTTCTCCACTGCTCTCTACCATGGGGCAGGGGCTGCTCCGTGCCTCTCTACCAGGGGGCAGGGGCTGCTCCGTGCCTCTCTACCAGGGGGCAGGGGCTGCTCTGTGCCTCTCTACCAGGGGGCAGAGGCTTCTCTGCGGCTCTCTACCAGGGGGGCAAAGGCTTCTCCGCGGCTCTCTACCAGGGGGCAGAGGCTTCTCCACCGCTCTCTACCAGGGGGCAGAGGCTGCTCTGCGGCTCTCTACCAGGGGGGCAAAGGCTTCTCCGCGGCTCTCTACCAGGGGGCAGAGGCTTCTCCACCGCTCTCTACCAGGGGGCAGAGGCTGCTCTGCGGCTCTCTACCAGGGGGCAGAGGCTTTTCCACCGCTCTCTACCAGGGAGCAGAGACTGCTCTGCGGCTCTCTACTAGGGGTAGGGGCTGCTCCGTGCCTCTCTACCAGGGGGGCAAAGGCTGCTCCACGGCTTTCTACCAGGGGGCAGAGGCTTCTCCACGGCTCTCTACTGGAGGGGGGCAGGGGCTGCTCCGCAGCTCTCTACTGGAGGGGGGCAGGGGCTGCTCCGCAGCTCTCTACCAGGGGGCAGAGGTTGTTCTGCGGCTCTCTACCAGGAGACAGATGCTGCTTTGTGCTGGTTGGGTCCTTTCTGCCAAGGTCAGAGAAAAAAGTTCATAAAGACATAGTAAAAAAACAATCTTTCAGTCAGGGCATTCAAATAATTTGTCAGTGCAGGAAGCATTAAATGTTCGGAAGTGACAGACGTTCCTGCACCTATAGTGCTAGAAGAATGCTGTTGAAGAGGAACCGTACACTGAATAGGAGTGGAAAGCAAGTGACAGGGCGAAACAATCAGGACAGGTCCTAGACATATTAGACTGGTCAGTGCACCAAAAGCATATTTAACTTTTGGTTGGAGGAATGGGGGTAATTAAGAGCAGCCAAACCCTGCATTTCCACAACTTTCTGCAAAAGGATAGAGAGGCCTTAAGTAAATACATTTTCCAAAACTTGTTTGTCCTTTCTTTAGCTACAAAACCACCCGTTTTCTCACATGTCAGCCTGTTAATACAAGGTCTGTAAAGTTATGGGAACTGCCCCGGTTCTGGACGTCCGAGCTGAAACATTTGGGATGAACACTTTACGACAAGCTGGATCCAAAGTCATGTCATCTCCAGATGTAGGTCCTGCAATGCTTTCCATCACCGCACCTCATACAAATGCAAAATAAAAGATACACTGCTTTTAATAACTCAATCTGAAGAAGAGGAGGGTGGGATTGAGAAATCTATTCTTCGAAAGTCCATTACTCATCTCCGACCAACAATGAGCCGGGGCCGTGGTGCCGGACGTTAATGGATCTCCATCCAGATGATAAACTACGGCTGTGATCATTATTGTAAACCCTCGTCAGATGATTACAGCGTTTTAAATCCAGGGCTGTGAATACGTACGAGGGACAATGATGTAAGTGTTCCCAGGGACCAATATTTATCCTTCATATCGAGAGGTAAAGCCAAGATACTCATAAACTCTTTACAAACCTTTAGCACAGGAAGCGATTTATCACATCCCGCTCTCGCCCGATGCCCCGGCCATACTGAACCAATTAGGGCCGACGCGTTTCGTCATCTTTCATAAAGTTAAGATAAGTTTTCCGAGCGCGGTATAGCGCCGTAATTGAGTTTTGATCAAACACACATGCTCCATAACCCGGGATGGATATTTAAAAGCTGTGAAATGTTCTGAAAACGTTCGACTTCTCCTCCATCCCGCCAAGAGGACAGGATGTTCTCCAGCGAGCGGAGGAGGCGGCAACACAAACACTTTCCTGCAGGGTTTATTTTATCGTCCTTTTGTTTTTTAGTATTTTGATACAGTAGCTCATTAACACGTGAATGATCACAATGTATACGCGAGCATTTAATAACTCTTCTTAAACACATTGTGGCTTTTCCTTCTCCCCGATACATAAGGTGATCATAGAAAGAAACTGGAGAAGGAAAGGCGTAAACAGGGTCTAATCCGGTGACAGAAGGGTCAGACACAACCACTATAGAGGTGTGCAACCGGCTGCTGCAGACTCACGATAGGATAACACTTGATATTCGGGATAGAAGCCATTCTAGTGCTGCCGGCAATAGCTGAAGGTCAATCATCCGAGTCAGGACGTTTATTTGGTCAACGCGTTTCGAAGCTTCAGCAACTCAAGTCTGTTGTCCTGATGAAGAAGCTGAAGCTTCGAAACGCGTTGACCAAATAAATAAACCTCCTGACTCCGATGATGGAGCTTCAGCTATTGCCGGCAGCGCACCAAACCCTGCTCCTATCCTAAATATCACGTTGTATCGTAACATAAGGAGGGCTCAGACATGGCGATGGGGGCTGTCAAATCTTCCCCCAAAAACAGGTTCTTTGGTTTCCCTGAAGATAAAGGTGCCAGAGACACCTGGAAGCCAATGATTTCAACCTTTTAAATAGGAAAAATCAGGACTGATTACATGGATACAATACAGATTGCTGGGGTCCGGCCATTGTGACTACGAGATCTGCGGAATCCTGTCTGAAAGGAAGGGAGGTCAAGCACGAATGTCTCCTCCATTCATTGTCTAAGTCAACAAGCCGGGCGATGTCCAGCAATGGCTGGAGTAGGGATGTGCACTCCACCTCCACTCAGAAGGGGCAGGATGACTCTCAATTTTGAGAAGCCCCTTTAAAGGTCTATGCCCCCATTCTATTTTATTTTTAACTGTTTAACTATTTTAATATATCTAAAGTTCACCACTTCATGACTTGTGACATGTAAAGTCTTGTCTCTGCCTTTGGTGCAGGCTCACACGCTGAGCCCGAATCTTTCCTCGCACATGATCACTGAATTGATCAGCCATCATCTACCTCTAACAGCCATGGGTGGATCAGAGATCTGTCAGCGGCTGTTAAGCAGTTAAATCCCGATGTCTATCTCTGCAGGGGGATATAATACACGGTGAGAGGGTCACATCATTCCCCGCTCCCGTGACGTGATTGTGCGGTGCTGATGTGTTGTCATGAGAGTCGGGGGTCAGCTGATGACCAACGTCTGTCATTATGATCTACTGTGCAAGCCGCCATTATGGGAGGTTGTGATTTCTGTTATACACAGCAGTGCTAACACACTCCTGTGCATAGCTGTCACATTGGGCATAGGGACACAACCAGCGCAGGACGACGAAGGTGAAAAAGGAGTACCCGACGCGAAGGTCAAGGGGGAGATGGTGACCCCTAAATACACTAGCACTGACACCTGGCTCCCCTAAGAACCCTATACAGTCTCCACAACTGTCGCCGGTCAGGATACCTCGTCCCTGTATGTCCCTCAACAAAGCTACATAGGGAACAGACAGGGTGGACACTGGTCAACCCAGCTAACAACTAAAGGAAAACACCAAGGAGACAAACAAGGGGGAGAGGAAGGAACACTTAGCTGAATGAAGAGAAAAATCCTCGGCTGTAATGTCTGTATACTCTTATATTCTGTGATCCCCGGCTGTTAATGTCTGTAATACTTCTTATATTCTGTGATCCCGGCTGTAATGTCTGTATACTCTTATTATTCTGTGATCCCCGGCTGTAATGTCTGTATACTCTTATATTCTGTGATCCCCGGCTGTAATGTCTGTATACTCTTATACTCTGTGATCCCCGGCTGTAATTCTGTATACTCTTATATTCTGTGATCCCCGGCTGGAATGTCTGTATACTCTTATATTCTATGATCCCCTGCAGTAATATTTGTATACCTTTTGCTGTAATGTCTGTATATTCTCTTACTCTCCCCCCTGCCCAGGAGCTGTGGTATATATGTGGACACATCCATTACACAGGGGACACATTTATAAGAATATCTCAGGACAGGAACATCCAATTGTGGAAATTATTGTTATTCTAAGATTTATTAATTACAATATACAATTGTTCATGGCACAGCTCCTTTAATAATAGAATATCCCTTCAAAGTCAACTGAATAATATTCCTGTTATATAGTGACACCATTGTATACACACTGTAAAGACTGATAGGATGTGTAGATTGTGAGCCTCAATGTGGACAGTATTACTGCTGTATGTAAAGTGCTATGGAATTAATAGCGCTATAGAAATGAATATATATATATATTAGTATACAGTGTCAGGCAACAGGGAAACATAATTTCTCCAAAATCACCAGAAGTCAGGGCTGTGATGACCAGGGAATACACTCATTGGTCTCCGTTCACACTGCCCTGGGCCTGGCTCTGTGCTGGGGTGTATACATGGTTAGTGAACGCCTCGTCTCCTGCACAGTGTGGAGAAGGGATGGCTGTACAGTGCCGTATTTCACTTTTACTGCAGTGCTCGGAGCATTGTGAGGTCAGCACTTTACTCTCCGCACCGCGTCCTCCTGCAGACACTCCGCCATCCACAAAGGTGAAGCCGTACATCAGGCAGCTCAGAACCGTCCGGCGGGGAATATAGTCCGAGAGCAGCACCGTCATCCTGCATAATAACAGCCTGCAAATAGAAGGCACAATACACACACGGGGAATGGCTCCACGGCAGGATGACTAAAGGTGACTGATGTGAGAGAGGAAGCTTTAACCTGATAATAGGAGGTGAACTGTGATACTGACCCGCCCAGGGACGGGGGTTCCGGACGTTGATTCACGGGGGATGTCATGGGGGCCTGTGCCCGCTCCTGTGGCCCTGGTGGTCGCTGAAAATCAGAAAAATAATACAAATAAAAGTAGTTTGTGACGCCACCCACAGTTCCGTATGGTTACTGAAGCTGCGGGTCAGACCTCCGGGGTGATGGTAGGGCAGCCAGATGGTTACGCTCCCCGTAGGTGGAGGGGGATCCCTGGGACAGTTGTAATAGCTTTTACACATGGAGGCAGCTCACCACGCGGCCTGATCACTAGTCCTTCAATGCAGCAGTGTGCGGCTCATCAGGCGAGGGAAATAAAGCACGGCACACCAGTCATTAACCCTGATCGGGTTTACTTGCAAACTGTCAAGCAGATAGACAGATTATACAGTCTATCGGGTGTTTCTGGCCTGGGTAGTCACCAGGGACGATTCGCTCAGTAATCTCGGGGTGTGTCTGCCGCTTCCTACCGGTCCCTTCACTACATTTAACTTCTCCTCACCCCCGTTCAGCACCTCCGTGCGCCGAGCCTCGAGCCAGCTCCCATGGGTCTTTGGTGGACAACTCCCCATCAGGTCCCCCTGACCCTAGCTCGGGGTGCCTTTTCGAGGTATACGGCGGGTCTTTTGGCCGCAGCTTACAGAAGACACTCGGGGCCTCCAGTTTATCGGGTCGGGGCTAAACACCCGCACTGTGTACAGAGGCAGTCCTCTGCCCGGGACCAGACTCTTCTGGTCGGCATAACCCGGGTACAGATTTGTGTATACTGAAGTTCCTGGTGCCCCTAGGGTCTCCCTTCTGCCACGACGACCTTCCCCTGCACCGTCCTCCACTCCACTCTCTCTCCAGCTCCCTAACGCTCATCCCAACAATACACTTTTCTACCCACACAACTCCTCCCACAGAACTGGGTCTTCCCTGCAGCGGTTTCACCCACGGTCCTCTACGGTAGGGTCTGTATGAATGGGTGTTGTGAGGGTCCCTTGTTTACCATCCCAGTTCACAGGAATACCACACACTCTTATTTGGGTGCAGTACCCCTCCATGGCATCTCGACCAGTGGGGCGCCACATTATCATCTATTGTGAATGGTGGATCCTGTGTTATCCACTGTATATAGAGGTGTTATCAGTCATTGTACAGGAGGAGGAGGTGAGCTGTGATATCATCTATTGTGAATGGTGGATCCTGTGTTATCTACTGTATATAGAGGTGTTATCAGTCATTGTACAGGAGGAGGAGGTGAGCTGTGATATCACCTATTGTGAATGGTGGATCCTGTGTTATCTACTGTATATAGAGGTGTTATCAGTCATTGTACAGGAGGAGGAGGTGAGCTGTGATATCATCTATTGTGAATGGTGGGTCCTGTGTTCTTGTTCTTTTACTCTATAAGCTACGGACAACATGTCTACATAATCAAAGCTAAAAATGTTGTATTTATTTGCAGCAAATGAGAAATTTTAAAAATAATAAGCAGAACAGCGCTATTAGACCTCACATAATGCAAAGAAAACTAGTTCATATTCATTTAGAAACAACAATACCAATGTTTTACCTCAGGAAGAGTTCAGAAATCAATACTTGGTGGAATAACCATGGTCTGGAGACTGGGCTGGCCATGACCGGGTCTTAGGTCAATCAATGTGTGGATGAAGGAGCACCACATCAAGACCCTGACATGGCCAGCCCAATCTCCAGACCTGAACCCCATTGAAAACCTCTGGAATGTAATCAAGAGGAAGATGGATAATCACAAGCCATCAAACAAACAAAGAACTGCTTAGGCCGGTTTTCACTTCCGGGGCTTCCAGGTTTACACTGGACAGCTCCGAACCTGACTTTGAAACAGAACCGGTTTGCAGCCGGATGCTTCATTTTGCAGTTGCTGAAATGTCAAGATCGCCGCTAGCGGGGAGCTAGCCACGGTCCTGAAATCTCTGCAGGGGACAGCTCCAGGTGCTGAAGTAACTCCAGCATCCGGCTCCGGATCCGATTTTTTGTTGGATCTGGCACCATAGACCCCCATGTTAGGAGGGGACGGATCACGCAGGTCCGGGAGGATCCGATTTGTTCCGATTTTTCCCCCAGACACAAAAACGTTGCAAGCAACGTTTTTGTGTCCGGGAGAAAAATACGAATCCTGCTGGATCCTCCCGGACAGATGGAAACTGGATGGCAAATAGCTGTCATCCGGCTCCATCTGGCCCCATAGGAATTCTATGGGGCCGAAACCGAATCCAGGGCTGTCCGGTTCACACTGGACAGCCAGGGATCCATAAAAATGTGATGTGAAACCGGCCTTACATTACTGTGCCAGGAGTGGCATAAGGTCGCCCAAAGCAGTGTGATAGACTGGTGAACAGCGGCCAAGACGCATGAAAGCTGTCGTTAAAAATCAGGGTTATTCCACCAAATATTGATTTCTGAACTCTTCCCGAGTTAAAACATTAGTATTGTTGTTTCTAAAAGAAAATTAACTTGCTTTCCTTGCATTATTTGAGGTCTGAAAGAGCTGCTCTGTTTAAGTATCAGATTTTGAAGATTTCTCATTTGCTGCAAATAAATACAAAACGTTTAGCTTTGAATTTCGGAGACGTGATGTCAGGAGTTTATAGAATAAAAGAACACTGGAAATTTTACTCAAAATTATACCAATAATGAGGAAAATCAGAGAAAGTGAACATTTTACAGTGGTCTCTTATGTGTGAGATTATATATTACGGTAGTTCAAATATTTTATTGTTTTACGTTCCTAAATGCAAAAAAACATAGTTGCATGTAAAACTGTGCAATAACAGATACATTGTCTACATTGCAAACAGCCTGTAGGTAATTCAACAAATGTAGGTAATATGTATGGAAAATATGATGATGATATTGATTACAGTACTGCTATTTATAGTGGAGTAACGAAAATCAACAGATAATATGACGGTCTGACGTGACTTGTGATAGGGGTGTGTTGAGGGCTGGAGGAAGGCTGCCCTGGCATTGTCACAATAGTCTCTCTTTGCTAGTGATTGAGCCTCATTCCTGGCCTGGCTTCCTGAGGTGAAGGTGCTACTCTAGAGCCATCTGCTGCCCAGGAGAAGTTGCAGCATGCATGACGTTGCCTTGTTGTTCCCTGTCTGTCTTCCCTTCCCTCTTGTTGATTTAATTGCAGTGGTTGGGACTAGTGCTCCTGCTGACCATCTCCCTACTGAGGGCTAACATCAGGGCCAGCAAGGGCCTAGGTATCCTGCTCAGCGACGAGTTGGAAGAAAAAGTATAGGGACGGTAGAGAGATCAGGGCACAGCCGCAGGTGAGTGCAAGAAGGCACCTCTCCCCCATTCGCTATGAGCAGGGCCCTCCATTGTATTTATCCCTTCCCGGTGTCTTCTCGTTTTTTCTTTGTTAAGCGCCTGACATCGTTGGTTCGTGCACCACGGTCACGCTCGGTAGCCGGACACCCCCTTAGTCCAAGCATGACAGGCATGATTCTAGTGGATGGGAGGAGATGTGACCACGCCCACCAATGAAGACAGCCACGCCTACTGAATGTACTGTGACCATTAAGGTGGGTGTGACTGTGTTAGTTGGTGGGCGTAGCGGTGTGGCCTATGTAAGTGGGGTCTAGGCCCCCAGCTTGTGGTTCTTACTCCCAGACCCCGGCTACAATTCTAATAAAGTCCTTGTCCTCTTCCTAAAGTAATTCCGGGGTCAGCATTATGCAAATGGAGTCTGTGGAGCCTCGTTTAAGAGTCTCAAACACGGGACTAGCCAGATATCCCTCCGGGGAAAGACCTAGCCCTGGGGTGGACTCCTTGCGGACACCACCATAACAAGTGGCCCTTTCAGTCACCATCCCGCTCAGTTACGAGCTTAAGAATATGACAAGTTAATTACCAAAGCCAGGTATCCATCCACAGACAGCTGTTTCGGGGTGTTGCCCCTCATCAGTGTGGAGTAGGAGTCTGGCTAGGAGGCAGCAATGCCTGGTAGACCAACATTACATAGCACTCACCGATCTCAGGGAGACCAGTCCAAGAAAACACTGCGGGCAGTCGGCTAAAGCGCTCAACACAGTGAAATCATGGGGCATTGCCCCAAGAATTTGAATATGCAAATAGTCCGTGGAGACTCTTAAATGAGGCTCCACAGACTTCATTTGCATATTCAAATTCCTAGGGGGCAACGGACCATGGATTTCACTGTGTTTGAGCGCTTTAGCCGGCTGCCCGCAGTGTTTTCCTCGACTGGTCTCGCTGAGATCAGTGAGAGCTTTGTGATGGGGGCAGCATTATGGCCTTGCTACACCAGGCCGGCTACTGCGCATTACTGGGGTAGCGGCTGCATCAGTTACTGCGCATGAGTCTGGAAAGACTTGATTTACAATCTGGCCAATCAGGAGACACCTGGGTCTGCCTGTGCTGCGGCCAGTGTCCTCTAGGTGGCGCTGTTTTGGAGATAAATTTACAGACAGACAAAGGCTTTTATGTAAATTGATTATATATAATGGTATTGTCGCACCCCGGGGACTGGGGTACTCGGAACCGGGCCCTGTCATCTTCTAAGGCTGTGGGGTGTCACGGTGATCTGACCCGATTACATGGTCCCAGGTGCGGCAATGAAAATGGAAATGATAAAAGGGAATAAAGTTTGTGAAAGTACTAATAGCTTGTAACGCCGCCCGTGGTTTGTGGCCAATATGGGCCACCATTTCCTCTCTCAGTCCCGGGGATGATGGCAGTGGGCAGCAGGGGTGATAAGCCCTCCACAGGCAGGGCTGGTGTTTCCCCTGAGCCGGTATATGAGTTGAGAGCAGCTGACCGTGTCCCGCACCCGGCGGAGTTCAGCATCTTCTCCTCAGGCAGGCTGTCTCCGCCTGCACAGCTATCAGTCGGCGGCTCCGCAGGTGCAGGTAGGCTCTCACGGCCCGCTCAAAGTACAAATGTCAGTCTTACACCAGAACTCAGTTTGACCGGCTTTTACTGTTACGGGTAAACAGTCACAGTTCACAAATGCACTTTGGTTTGCTCGGCGGTTCCGTTGTTTTACTGCAGCTGGGGCTAGCTGGTCTGCACCACCCCCCGTTCAAAACCTTTTGGGTGTCTTTCTCTATTCTGGTGCTAGTTACGGGCCAGCAGTCTCAGGCTTTTCGTGGGGGCCCTGCTCCGGGTTCCCCCAAGTCCTAGTATGACCACCTTTTTTTCACTGCACCAGAGAGAGGTTCCAGGCATAAAATACCATCACCTTGCCGATTAATTCGTGGCTGAGGCATAAAGCATCCAGCCACATCTACAGGGCCGGCACCCTGGCTGTCGACCCGGTCCCTCAGTGTACCTGTTCACCCAGACACACCTTAGACCCCTTCAGTCCTGCTCCGATCTGCCGTCTTGGATCTAGGCTGGCCGTGGTGGCATTGGCCGCCGGGTCCGGGTGGCTCCAGCCTGGCGTTGCTCACTGGTTCCAGGTCTGCTCTCTTCTCACTTCCTGGTGTCTTCTGTGCTCTGGTTTTGTGTGTTAGTCTCCATCCCCCCCTTACCGGGTTCTCCTCTCACTAACTTTCTGCCCACCACCTCGCTCCCCCCACTATCCCCTGCCTGATATGGTCTAGGGATTGGGGGATGTGTTGGGTGTTGGTGTGGGGTGGCCAATTTACCACTCCCAGCTGCAGTGCCTTACTGTGGCCACCAGTCCACAGGGGCGCCACATTATCTTGTAGCAAGAAAGGCGGTGATTGATCTGTTAGAAGCATTGCCTGCCGTCTGTGGTACCAGCGTGCAGCTTGGTAAGCCCGATGCACTATATATCAGGTGGTTAATATTTCATTGCTGTTCAGCTTCTAGATCAAAGCTTGACGGGATGAAGGAAAAGTAATGTTCATCTTACACTGATGCCGCTACAAGAAATTGAATATGTGAATGTCGCCATGCTAACTCCAGCATCACACTGCAATGGCCCCTGTTCAGCAGGTGGAGGTGTGCAGCAGTGCCCCTTATGGCAAGAACTGGTACTGCAATGTGAGCAAGCGGGGTTTTATCGATGATTGATTCAAATGGAAGAAAAATGATAACGCAGGAAACTGCATAATAACAATAGTAATTCCACTACTGAAAAACAAGGAGGTGAATAAAGAATGTGAGCCTTACCTCATGGACCAGGGCCGACCCGTCACACACAGCGCTGCGGCTCCCACCCGTCTCCTGGCATCATGTGAACCTGTGTATTTCGTTCAGGTGTAATGTGAACAGTATAGATGATCAGCGGGGGTCGATTATCTGCAGCACCCGCGTGGTGCCCCCCCGCCACAAGCTCATGTCCGGAGGAGCGATGAGTACAGTAGAGGTGACGGCCTCAACAGACATTGTTTCCCCCACTTCCATAATCCCACTAATAATAGTTTAGTGGTTGACGCCTCCTCCAAACCATCATTTTTTCAGACTATAAAATGCATTCTTCCTCCAAAAAAAGTGGGAGGAAAGTGGGGGCTGTGTCTTATAGTCCCCGATGTACGTGGTTCACTGAAGGGAGGGTGGTACAGGGGGTATAAGCAGGGTCGTTGTCGCAGTAAACCGGGGGCTGGAGAGGACACGTGTGCTCGGTATTAAACAAAATGTATATTCACTGATCCCCACACCCATAATCATGTCCACTTCAATGCACTGAAACCAAGATGAGAGGTTGGCGGGATTATGATGTGGGGAGCAGTGAATTTTCATTCTCTAATAGCGGGCACACGTTTTCACCCTAGCTCCAACTTACTGCAGCGACTGGGGCAATAGAGTGTATCCACTATTAAAGATAATTAATATTCACTGCTTCCCATGCCCATAATCCTGGGTGTGGGGAGCAGTGAATATTCATGTTGGTTTAGACGGCAGATAATGTTGGTGTAACTGTAGGCACATGGCAGTGACGTGCGCTGCACTGCTTACACGCCGAAGTCAGAAGAGGACGCTGCGCACTGGAGGAGCTGATGGAAGGGGAGGAGAATCATTTATTTTCTTTATGTGTGATGAATTATGGGAGGTATATACAGCAGGATTGGGCAGTGATGGGGGGGACATATATACCAGAATGAAGACCATATATACTGCGATAGGGGACATATATACCAGGATGAGTACCGTACATACAATAATGAGCTCAGAATGAGGGACAAATACACCAGGATAAGAACCATATATACTAGGAATGGGGACATATATACCAGGATGGGGGACTATATCTAGGATGGGGGATCATATATACCAGGATGAGTACCGTACATACAATAATGAGCCCAGAATGAGGGACAAATATACCAGGATGAGAACCATATATACTAGCAATGGGGACATATATACCAGGATGGGGGACTATGTATTGAGGATGGGGGATCATATATACCAGGATGAGGACCATATATACCATGATGAGGACAGAATGGGGTACAAATATGCCAGGATGAAAACCATATATATACTAGGAATGGGGACATGTATACCAGGATGGGGAACTATATATCGAAGATAGAGGATTATATATACCAGGATGAGGACCATATATACCAGGATTGGAAACATATATACCAGGATGGAGGATCATCTATACCAAGATGGGAGACATATATACCAGGATTGGAGACCTATTTACCAGAATTAGAGACCTATATACTAGTATGGGGATCATATGTACCAAGACTAGGAATATATATATACCAGGATGGGCCTAGGATGGGGGACACATAAACCAAGATGGGGACTTATGTACCTGGAAGGGGCCCAGGATGGGAGACATTAGTACAGAATTGGGAGATATTACCCCCATAACAGTCTCAGCAACAGATCCCCCCCCCCCCAATAATCAGTGTGTCATAACCACGTTTTTCACTTCCACTATATTTAGTATTTTCCACCTCTAAACCCGAGATTCATCTTATAGTCCGAAAAATACAATAGATTTAAGGGATTTTAGGCCAGTAATGTGAGCGGTGCTACTAGAGAAAGTCACACATTTGGGCCCTATTCTCTACTTATTCCTGGAGGTCCGGGGAGCCGACCCTCACTAATTGCCTAGTGAAGGCCTATCTTAGGTAGGGGAAGTGAGATCCTAGAACAACTGCTTTATTTGTGAACCCCAGTAAGGTGATGGATGCAGTTTTATTGCCGTTCCTGCTGTGCATAGAACGTCTTTATCAAAGATGGAGTCCGAAAAAATAAATATCCGCAGTCTCCACATTTAGTTTTGGTTGGTGCAGGGTCCGGCCCAAACACCAGCTGCATCCAGAGGGACGGCCAGAGAAAGGAATCGTCCATGTGAATATAACAATCCCGACACTTTCCAGATCGATACAATGTTCTCCCGAAATCTAATGGTGGAAAGTTATTTAGCTGCAGCAACACAAATAGTCCGGAAACCTAATTCATTCCTTATGTTTGAACGTCTCGGCTCTTGGCAGATGCTGATAACACTATGATAGATTAAAAAGCAATGTTCTGTTCTGAGCCGGGAGAGCGCAAGAAACCAGATTTACTCATCAGAACGCCGCGCTGTTTGCTAGATGAGGCCAATATGGACGAGACTCCGGAACACAGAGGTATCCACACCCAGAGATGACCGCAGACGTCCAGATTAGGCGACCACCTCCGGCATCCAGTGAGAGGAGAAGAAATATGGTGTACAGATTCCTTGTGAGTCTTTATTGTCCTTCCATCAGGCTCCCGATTTGACCCAGAAAGTTATTATGAACTTGTCGATGGTGTAATATCATGACATCGGGGGATCCTGGAGAAAGCACCGGGAGAGTTCCTATATCCTCCAGTGTAGAGAAGAAGAAAACTCCTATGAGAGAATTCACATGAAATAAATGAGGAGGGATCCACCATCGGGATCGGAGATTGTAGACGGCGGGGGCCATTGTGAGGGGCTACTGCGGGGAGACTACTGCAGCGACTACTGTGGGGACTACTGCGGGAGGTACTGCAGGGGGAACTACTGCGGGGGGAACTACTGCAGGGGGAACTACTGCGGGGGCCTACTGCGGGGGAACTACTTCAGCGACTACTGTGGGGACTACTGCGGGAGGTACTGCAGGGGCTACTGCGGGGGACTACTGCGGGGGACTACTGCGGGAGGTACTGCAGAGGCTACTGCGGGGGACTACTGCGGGAGGTACTGCAGGGGCTACTGCGGGGGACTACTGCGGGGGACTACTGCAGGAGGTACTGCAGGGGCTACTGCAGAGATTACTGCAGGGGCTACTGCGGAGATTACTGCAGGGGACCACTGCGGGGGACTACTGCGGGGGACCACTGCGGGAGGTACTGCAGGGGCTACTGCGGGGGACTACTGCGGGGGACTACTGCGGGGGGGGGGGGGGGGGGAACTACTGCGGGGGGGGGGGGGGAACTACTGCGGGGGGGGGGGGAACTACTGCGGGGGGGGGGGGAACTACTGCGGGGGGGGGGGGGAACTACTGCGGGGGGGCGGGGAACTACTGCGGGGGGGGAATACTCGGGGGGGGGGGGGGGGGGGGGGGGGGACTACTGCGGGGGACTACTGCGGGGGACTACTGCAGGAGGTACAGTGGGAAGTACTGCGGGAACTAATAAATTAGGTACTAAAAAGACAGCACCTAGTGTTACCACTGACTTGGATCGATGTGGAGCCTGGATCCTGAGAAAGAAGCGCACTTACTAAACTTGGGGCTGCATGAAGATACATTGAACACAATAGAAAAACGTAGCAGTAATGTGCAGCGTCTGCTGCCAAGAACTGTGCAGATTGTTCTACTTCAAAGATTATTAGTGATGAGTGGGCAGTGCCATGCTCAAATGCTCTGTTGTGATGAGTGGGCACCAAACTCGGGGGCTCTGTAGTGATGAGCAGGCACTGCCATGCTTGGGGGCTCTGTAGTAATGAGTGGGCACTGCCATGCTCGGGGGCTCTGTAATGATGAGCGGGCACTGCCATGGTCGGGGGCTCTGTAATGATGAGCGGGTGTTGCCAGGTTCGGGGGGCTCTGTAGTAATGGAGCGGGCAAGTGTCATGCCTTGGGTGCTCAGTAGTGAGTGAGAATGCATGCTAGATGCTCTGTAGTGATCAGCGGGCACTGCAAGGCTTGGGGGCTCTGTAGTGATAGCAGGCACTGCCAGCTTGGGGTTCTGTAGTGAATGAGCGAGGCAATGCCAGGCTCGGGTCCTCCATAAGATGAGTGGGCACTGCCATGCTCGGGGCTCTGTAATGATGAGTGAGGCACTGCCATGTTAGGTGCTCTGTAGTAATGAGTGAGCACTGCCATGCTCAGGTGCTCTGTAGTAATGAGTGGAACTGCCATGCTCAGTGCTCTGTAGTGATGAGTGGGCACTGCCATGTTTCAGGTGCTCTGTAGTAGATGAGCACTGCCAGCTCAGGTGCTCTGTAGTATGAGTGGGCACTGCCATGCTCAGGTGCTCTTAGTAATGAGTGGGCACTGCCATGCTCAGGTGCTCTGTAGTATGAGTGGGCACTGCCATGCTCAGGTGCTCTGTAGTAATGAGTGGGGCACTGCCATGCTCAGGTGCTCTGTAGTAATGAGTGGGCACTGCCATGCTCAGGTGCTCTGTAGTGATGAGTGGGCACTGCCATGCTCGGCTGCTCTGTAGTGATGAGCGGGCACCGCCATGCTCGGGTCATTTGTACTTGTAATGAGCAGTTGGACACAACTTGTGTACGGAATATAATGGAGACAACACTAATCTGGGAAATCTTCCCCGACTCAGGGGGAAAAACGTTACCTGTTATCTACTTTTATTTGTGCTACATAAATTACTCAGACCCTGTACAGATTCTATTGATCAGATAACCCAATCGGGGAACATCTCGCATTCATGTTTGTGTAACTTTTACACCCACAGGGCTACTTATGGCTGTGTGCATACAGTGCAGTTTTTTCATACTTTTTTTGTTCAGTTTTGTCACAGATCTGCATGAATATCCTTATACCAGCAAAGTCAATGAGAATTCTGAAGTCTCCTGCATAAATTGCTTATTTTTTTCCTTGCAAATTTGGAGGCAGAAAATAATCTGCAGCGTCAATTTTTGGTGCGTTTTTGCAGCGTTTTTCAGCCCTTCCACCCATCGACTGCACTTTTCTGCCAGAAGATGAAGAAAATTTCTGCACCAAATAATCAGCACGCCCACATGACCTTACTCTTATCAATCTGAAGGCATAGCGAATTTTGCGGATTATAAGAATGGGGGGTGCATTTTATAATCCTGACTTGGAAGCTCCCCAAGTTGGGGCGGGTATGGTGGTGGAGGAGCAGGGTCACAGGAGGCAGGGTCGCGGTGGTGGGGGTCACAGGAGGCAGGGTAACAGTTGTGGGAGCCGCAAGAGGCAGGGTTGCGGTGGTGGGGGTTATAGGAGGTAGGGTCGTGGTGGTGGTGGGGGGTAACAGGAGGCAGGGTCATGGTGGTGGAGGAGCAGGGTTGCAGGAGGCAGGGTCACAGTGGTGGGAGTCGCAGGAGGCAGGGTTGCGGTGGTGGAGGTCATAGGAGGCAGGGTCACGGTGGTGGTGGTGGTCACAGGAGGCCGGGTGGCACAGTAGGGCAATGCTGTGGGTCCGAGGCTGTTTGAATGGAGTGTCTCGGCAGGCATGTAGCGAGAGCCATTGATTTTTCGGGCAGGGGAGCAATGGGTGAAAGGAGAATGGCTGAAGCGACAGCGTATGCGCAGCTCGAGCTCACAGACACATCTGAGAGTACTCTGCGCATGCGCTGCGCTGCTTCTGGCACAATAAACTTCAGGAAAATGGCTGCGGAGTCGGGCACATGCGCAGATTGAGAACTCTGATTTCCGAGTTGGTCAGTCTGCGTTTGCGCTGCCTTTGTGGAAATTTCCTTTTGCCCAACATGACCACTGCTAGGAGAAAATGGCGCCCGACAAGTACCTGCTGGGACACCCCATCCGCATAGCATCAGGCCCCTCGCAGTATTTAAAAAGAGGGACACTAAGGCGATAGAAAAATAACAAAAAGAGCTGAAAGTATAAGACGCTACTGCGCATCTGCAGCTATTGTGTCCCTCTGTGCTGCTGCCCCCACTACCACGACCCTGTGACCCTCCGTTAACATACACTGCATATAATACAGACCGAGCATTATAGGACTATAGGATTGTATTTTTCCCTAGGTTCTTCCTCTACATTTGTGGTGCATTTTCACTCTGTATTATACAGCAGACCATGTCTGTGAAATCCTCTATACTTTTTTTCTGAATTTTTCCATTCTTTTCCTCCTACCTGTCTTTTTCTGGACCGGAGATTCGCTCTTTCCATAACCACTTTGCTATGTATTTACATATTCAAATAAAGGGAACAGCACCAAAAAACTTTTTTTACCCCAAAAATGTGCAACACTTTCTCCAACACCTGATAAAGTGTCCGTGCAGACAATAGAAAAAAAACAGCACGGTTGATTCCAAGTCGACCCTTTATTGCCTGTGGAGCGGTGACGATTCGGACCAGATGTCCTCTCTCAGGCGATTGTGTACAACTGAACGTTTATATGGTGCTCACATACATTTCATCAATCAGTTTATACAATAATGTATAAAAATCATACACATATCATATATATGTATAATAAGTGCATCAAATAGTGCTCATATATAAGTTCATGGCTTACCAGGAATCAGACCCAGAACCAGAACTATTAGGGGGTTTAAGTCCAATAATGCATATACAAATCCACAGGTTTCAGCATATACATATATCACCTGATGGATAAATCCCAAAAACAGTGGGGTCACCATGTGCAGTGCATCGGGTTATATCATAAGTTTGCACGTCAGCGCGTTACCCAGGAAAAATGTCCACCCGACCACGTAACCAGAGGACATATTAGAGTTAATTGTGCAATAATGACATTACAATCCACAGGGGCTAGTAATATTCCTCTGGAAATCAGACACTCACATGTGCAGTTGCTGTTACATAAGTGTCCTGCCGTCGGTTCCATATTTCCACCCGCAGGTCTGTAACCGGAAATGATGTAATACCCATAACACCCCGCAATGGCATGGCTTCTATGAGGTCAGCGGCGCCATCTTTATTATGGTCGCTAAGTATACGTATCTTCAGTGTGTTACCAGGGTCACAACAGCTGCAGATGCGCAGTAGCGTCTTATATGTTTATATCGCCTTAGCGTCCCTCTTTTTAACACGCATTAGCGATTAGCATACTACTCATCTTATTTAACATATCAATGATCTTTTAGAAAATGTAATCATTATTACTATGGGATAATTTTAAAGATTACTGTTTTACTTCATATTAGCACTCCTATGGGAATGTATTTATTAAAACGAACTACTTTGTGTACCGCGGTCTGGCATGAAGCCATTTTTCAGTGTCACTAGGTTTAGGGTTTCTCCACCCACCAGTGCAGTACAAGGCGCTACTGCGCATCTGCAGCTGTTGTGACCTGTTGTGACCCTGGTAACACACTGAGGATATGTATACTTTAGCGGACCACAATAAAGATGGCGCCGCTGACCTCATAGAAGCAATGCGCATGCGCATTGCGGGGTGTTATGGGTATTACATCATTTCCGGTTACAGATATGTGCAGTGGAAATATGGGAACACCGACGGCAAGACATTTATGTAACAGCAATTGCACAAGTGAGTGTATGATTTCCCAGAGGAATATTACTAGCACCTGTGGATTTTAATGTCATTATTGCACAATTAACTCTTATGGCGGGTTTACACGCCGCGATATCGGCGTCCAACTCCGATCCAACTCCGACAAAAAGTCACGTGGTTCAGGAGTTGGAGACGATATCGTTCGCGCGTTGTACGGTTTGAACGTACAATGCGATGCTGGAACGATGCCAAAACGATATCGGGGTTGAATGAGCGTGCTATTCAACTCCCCGATATCGCATGGCCGTTGTAGCCGCATCATCCCGTGTGACAGCCCAACTACGATGTGTACGCCGACGCTACCCATTAACTCCCATGTTAAATGGTCGTTACTGGGTTGGTGGGCGTACACATCGGAGGGACGTTGTTTCCCGATATCGCAACGTGTAAACCGCCGATGCGATATCGGGAAAAGCGCACTAAAAATGCGCGCTCCCGCGCCGCTGTATAGCGATATCGTCCCGATATCGGGACTTGTAAACCCACCATAATAGTTCTGGTTCTGGGTCCGATTCGTGGGTAAGCCATAAGCTTATATATGAGCACTATTTGATGCCCTTTATTATACAGTATATATGATATGTGTATGATTTTTATACATTATTGTATAAATTGATTGATGAAATGTATGTGGGCACCATATAAAACGTTGTCAGTTGTACACAATCGCTGCCTGAGAAAGGACATCTGGTCCGAATTGTCGCCACTCCACAGGCCATAAAGGGCCGACTTGGAATCAGCTGTGCTGTTTTTTCATTTTTTTACATTATTTATTTATATAAAGATAACAACCTACAGGAAAAATGTGCAGGGCAACAAATCAGAAAGTAGAATAACATCGTATATTTATTAAATCAATTAAAATACTGCAAAAAATAAACCATGACCAGAAGCACAGGAACAAAGTGGTGAGGACGAATGTGGATACTCACAGAAAAGAGGAGAATAAATAAAGGGTCAATCAGACGACTGTAATGTGCACAGGGGCAAAAAGATATTCACAAAATATAGATAAAGGGGCAAAAACACGCTACATGAAGAAAGCAACCCGTTCAATAGATTCTATTAAAGACTGTAAGGAGCCACTCCGCACCCGACGCACGTTCCACATAAAGCTTCATCGGAGTTTATTGTATATCTTTGGCTTTTTTCTGTGCTGATACTTCTATATACAGTGATTTAATGAATATATCATTTTATTCTACTTTCTGATACACTGACCTGCACACGTGTCCTGTGGGCTCTATTATTTGTGCCCCTGGCCTTGCACTCACTTTGCTCTTCGTACATGTATAAGTTGATATTTCTTTATGTATTTTTACATTTCTGTATTACCCATTTTCTGCAGCACTTCCCTGTTTTATGTTCTCTGAATGATTGTGTATTTGCAGATATGTAATAAAGATTACAATTATTTTAAATTAATTTTGAGGCTTCTTTTCCATTTGTTGGTTTTGGGAGTCCAACATGGAAAACGTTAAAGGAGTCTCCGTCATGTCATGTTCCCATTCTCTGCCCTAGTGGGATTTTGGAAAATATCCCCCCACCCCCCACACCCTCTTCATCCCCCCTGGGCATTATGAGGTGCAGGCGGATGTCAGTAAATGTAGGTGCAGAGCTTCAGCTGCTTTAATCTTTGTAAATGTACGTTCTCCAACACAACAAATAAAGTGAAGGAGAAAGTCATGTAGAGATCTAGATTTGTGGCGAATATTGACAAAATTTCCCTGTAATGATAAATGTGACTTACTGTGGTGTTAGGGGTACAACTGCGACTCCCTGAAGGTCTCATTATTGATGGTCAGGTGGATCAGCCGGGCCCCGTAGTAGTCGATGATGTAACTGGATCCATCAGAAGGGCCGACGATCTGCAAGAGGAAAAGACAAAGTTCCACAAGTGAAGAGACGATCCCCAAATCAGATTCAGACCTAGAAAATGGCATCAAACACACAGAAATGAAGGTGATACATCGGGGAGAGGGGGGTGCGGCTGCCCCAATGATCCGGGTCCGGGGCTCCTCCATTCCAGCTGTTTGGAGATTTCATTTCTCAACATATTCAAGACCAATAAAAACAATAAAATAAAGTAAAGTGGAGGCCTTGGTGGGGGAAGGTCCTTCCCAGGATGCACCCCTGCACCCGCTGGCTGATCTGCTAAATGTGATCCCTCTGGGACTAGATCCACCGGTGATAGGAGTATTAATGCATTCGCTGACTGAGGCTAAACGTCTGATCTCTTTTGGGCGAGGACTGCAATTCCCGCGCTGTCAGACTTATAAGCTACAATAAAGGATGTGTATGTTATGGAGAGGATGAGCGCTATATTGCAGAACGGTATGGACTCCCTGGATGGTGTTCACTGACAATACACCACTATAGGACTATGGGGGCATATTAAGCCAACCTGGAGTACCGGCTCCTCTCCTCCGGGACACCCGATTCATTAGATCTCCTTCTTTTAACATTTTTGGGATCTCAGAAACGGCTAAATTGGGACTTTATAAGGATTCAGATAACAGGATTAATCATTACTTGTCAGGGTGATTTGAACGGAGATGTTTGGCAGCACTTTTGTATCATATACTTGTTCAAGTAGGTTTTGAATTAAGAATGTACATAAAAATAAAGTTAAAAAAAATAAAATAAAAAGGTAAATAAATGAACGGGGACCCACAGCCCATCGCGGGGCATCGTCCGGGCAGGATTTAGACTTTGAATTCTTTGTCAGAAAGTGGAATAACAAAATCAAAGATTGAATTAGAAACAGAAGGTGTTTAGAAAATACAAGAACATCTCAATGAAGTAGAAAATCATCAAAGAGTTACCGGATTTTTCGATTTGTAAGCGCACTTTTGCCTCCCCCAAACTGGAGGGGTAAACAGGGGTGCGTCTTAACAAGCGGATGTGAAAGAATAAGCAATAAAAATAAAAAATTACATATTACCCGGGGGGTGGATTGTGCGGCCGCTGAGTGCGGGAGGGGCACAGCTGCACTACCGGAGCTGCGGGGGATGACCGGTGGTAGCGAGCAATAAGCGCCGCCATATTCTCTCTGCCCGGCTGCATTCATTAAGCAGTGTGCAGCCGGCCGGTAGAGACTCCAGAATGGCCGCTGGTCTCCGTTATGGCCACGGCCATTTTGTTGAAGTCTCACCTGAGTGGCTGCACAAGTTAGTAATAGTGAATGCAGCCAGCCACAATAAACAAGGCGGTGCCCACCGCTCGCTGCCACCTCTCATTCCCCGGTACTCCCCATTCCTGCACCCGTGTTGCCCCAGCAGCGTGGATCCTGCACTTGTGTCTCTCACCGTCCTGAACCTGCCTACGGCGCCCCGCTCAGCAGCCGCATGTCAGTAAACCATTGGGGTCGGGGTGCAAGGGGAAAGGGAGGTAGGGGCATATACTCAAAAGAGGCAATACACAGGATTAGGTCATATATACAAGATGGGGGTGGGGACATAGTTTCAGGATGGGGGAAAAAGATATACAGGATGGGGGACATATGGCCAAGATGGGGGAATGTATATGCAAGGATGGGGTATATATACAAGATGGGGGGCCATATTTACAGCATGGGGACATGTATGCCATAATGAGGGATATATATACCAGGATGGGGGGGGCATATGTACCAGGATGGGGACATATATACAGGATGGGGACATATATACAGGATGGGGAAATATATACGAGGATAAATTATATATATACCATGATGGGGGCATATGTACAAGATGAGGGGGACATAGTTTCAGGATGGGGGGGGAAAATATATACAGGATGGGGACGTATATACCAGGATAAACGATATACAGTTAGGGCCAGAAATATTTGGACAGTGACACAAGTTTTGTTATTTTAGCTGTTTACAAAAACATGTTCAGAAATACAATTATATATATATAATATGGGCTGAAAGTGCACACTCCCAGCTGCAATATGAGAGTTTCCACATCCAAATCGGAGAAAGGGTTTAGGAATCATAGCTCTGTAATGCATAGCCTCCTCTTTTTCAAGGGACCAAAAGTAATTGGACAATGGACTCTAAGGGCTGCAATTAACTCTAAAGGCGTCTCCCTCGTTAACCTGTAATCAATGAAGTAGTTAAAAGGTCAGGGGTGGATTCCAGGTGTGTGGTTTTGCATTTGGAAGCTGTTGCTGTGACCAGACAACATGCGGTCAAAGGAACTCTCAATTGAGGTGAAGCAGAACATCCTATGGCTGAAAAAAAAGAAAAAATCCATCAGAGAGATAGCAGACATGCTTGGAGTAGCAAAATCAACAGTTGGGTACATTCTGAGAAAAAAGGAATTGACTGGTGAGCTTGGGAACTGTAAAAGGCCTGGGCGTCCACGGATGACAACAGTGGTGGATGATCGCCGCATACTTTATTTGGTGAAGAAGAACCCGTTCACAACATCAACTGAAGTCCAGAACACTCTCAGTGAAGTAGGTGTATCTGTCTCTAAGTCAACAGTAAAGAGAAGACTCCATGACAGTAAATACAAAGGGTTCACATCTAGATGCAAACCATTCATCAATTCCAAAAATAGACAGGCCAGAGTTACATTTGCTGAAAAACACCTCAAGAAGCCGCTCAGTTCTGGAAAAGTATTCTATGGACAGATGAGACAAAGATCAACCTGTACCAGAATGATGGGAAGAAAAAAGTTTGGAGAAGAAAGGGAACGGCACATGATCCAAGGCACACCACATCCTCTGTAAAACATGGTGGAGGCAACGTGATGGCATGGGCATGCATGGCTTTCAATGGCACTGGGTCACTTGTGTTTATTGATGACATAACAGCAGACAAGAGTGGCCGGATGAATTCTGAAGTGTACCGGGATATACTTTCAGCCCAGATTCAGCCAAATGCTGCAAAGTTGATTGGACGGCGCTTCATAGTACAGATGGACAATGACCCCAAGCATACAGCCAAAGCTACCCAGGAGTTCATGAGTGCAAAACAGTGGAACATTCTGCAATGGCCAAGTCAATCACCAGATCTTAACCCAATTGAGCATGCATTTCACTTGCTCAAATCCAGACTTAAGACGGAAAGACCCACAAACAAGCAAGACCTGAAGGCTGCGGCTGTAAAGGCCTGGCAAAGCATTAAGGAGGAAACCCAGCGTTTGGTGATGTCCATGGGTTCCAGACTTAAGGCAGTGATTGCCTCCAAAGGATTTGCAACAAAATATTGAAAATAAAAATATTTTGTTTGGGTTATGTTTATTTGTCCAATTACTTTTGACCTCCTAAAATGTGGAGTGTTTGTAAAGAAATGTGTACAATTCCTACATTTTCTATCAGATATTTTTGTTCAACCCTTCAAATTATACGTTACAATCTGCACTTGAATTCTGTTGTAGAGGTTTAATTTCAAACCAATGTGGTGGCATGCAGAGCCCAACTCGCCAAAATTGTGTCACTGTCCAAATATTTCTGGCCCTAACTGTATATACCATGATGGGGGCATATATACAGGATGGGGTAGCAGGAATATGTATATACGAGTAGAAGGCAGACCAGGCAGGGAAGCTTAAAGCATGTAAGTGTCTGCAGAATCCAGAGCTGGCAGAATAGTGAAGTGTTGAAGCAGATACATAGTAATAAGCGGAGAATTGTTCTGGTCGCTCGTTGTCCCGGATAATTTAGTCGTCGGTCAGGTGATCAGGAGCCGGACATGATCAGAAAAGTTACCTTTAAAAAGTGCACGCTTTTCCAAACACCAACCTAGCGTCCATTTATGATAGATGAAAATAAGAAAATCAGCACAAAAAATGTGATGTGTTCTTCTTATTGCCCAGTGGCGTCACGACGTTTCGGATGTAAAATATTTTCTCAAGGTTTGAGAGAGTTCACATCCGAAACGTTGCCACTCCACTGGGCAATGAAGAAGAACACATCACATTGTTGGTGCTGATTTTCTCCTTTTTTCATTATAGATTTCGTATTTTTCCCTTTATAAAAGGCTCCCAAAATTTGGTGAAGGAAAAGAGAAAAAAAATGTTTTTTTTCAATCTTAAATGGGGTCCGTCTTATAATGCACATATGACGCCGCTCGTCCGGGCACCTATAAGCCCCCTTGTCTTGGCACCATAGCCCCCTTGTGCTGGATATGCATTCTCCCCCTATTCTGCTTATGACACCCCCTCGTCACAGTATATGCCCTCCTGCTGGTGCGCACACACTAAAATAATTAACTTTTAACTCCCCCTCGGTCACTCGCTCCTTACTCTCAGCTGAGCGGTGTCTCTTCCAGTGGCAGATCATGTGACCGGGGTGAGGACATCACTGCGCTGTGCCAGTCACATGAACGGATGCCCGGGACAGACACTGGAAGAGACACCACTAAGCTGAGAGCAGGGAGCGAGCGACCGAGGTGGAGTTAAAAGCGTTAATTATTTTACACATATACGGTGACGAGGGGGTGCCATACCCAGAATGGGGGGGGGTGAGTGCAGGCACATGTACTGTGCACCGCCCCCCCTGCCCACCTCTCAGTGCGGCTTCAGCACTCAGGTGATGCAGTGCATATTACAAGAGCATAATGAGAGCAGGCACGTGACTACAGGCCACATCTGCAGCCCGCGCCAGCCTCCTCCAGCCCCCGCTCACCGCTCCAGAGCCGCCCCCCCCACCCCACAGCACAGCTGATTTGGGTAGTAGTAATTCGGATTATAAAATGCACCCCCACTTTCCCCCAAAATTTGGGGGAACAAGTGTGTTTTATAATCCAAAAAATATTGTATATCTATAGAGAGCACAAACCACTGGACAGCTATAAAAAACTAAGAAAAAACACACAACACCCCACAGCCCCAACCCAAGTGAGCGGCCATGAGACGTCTGAGGTGGCCTCACATGGGGCAGAATCCGGATTATTGCATTAGAAAAATTCCCAGGATTCAGACGTGATCACAATGATCTCTGTATTGTTCAGTTCCAGTATAGCGTGCGGCGCTCACCTGCATGGAGATGAGAATGAAATCAATGAGACTCCCGATCCCACAAAACCCGACCGTGCAGAACTTCAGCATTCCTGCAAAGGAGAGAATCACAGGTCACAGGGGTAACAGCCGAAACCTCAGGACATCACATTACCAACATTAATACATTGCATCTTATTACAGGGGCTGAAGAGTCTGCAAACCCTAAATAATTCACCATCTCCAACTCTTACAAGAGAAAAGATGGAGGTCAGAAAGAATCAGACAGAGAGGTCACCCCAACTTTATACACCGCATAGACCCGGCTGTCTCCTCCCTGGACCCTCAGTCACAGACCCCCGAGCTTTATACACCGCACAGACCCGGCTCATATAAAGGAGCAGTATTATAGTAGTTATATTCTTGTATATGGGGGCAGTATTATAGTAGTTATATTCTTGTATATAGGAGCAGTATTATAGTAGTTATATTCTTGTATATAGGAGCAGTATTATAGTAGTTATATTCTTGTATATAGGAGCAGTATTATAGTAGTTATATTCTTGTATATAGAGGCAGTATTATAGTAGTTATATTCTTGTATATAGGAGCAGTATTATAGCAGTTATATTCTTGTATATAGGAGCAGTATTATAGTAGTTATATTCTTGTATATAGGAGCAGTATTATAGTAGTTATATTCTTGTATATAGGGGCAGTATTATAGTAGTTATATTCTTGTATATAGGAGCAGTATTATAGTGGTTATATTCTTGTATATAGGAGCAGTATTATAGTAGTTATATTCTTGTATATAGGGGCAGTATTATAGTAGTTATATTTCTTGTATATAGGGGCAGTATTCTAGTAGTTATATTCTTGTATATAGGAGCAGTATTATAGTGGTTATATTCTTGTATATAGGAGCAGTATTATAGTCGTTATATTCTTGTATATAGGAGCAGTATTATAGTAGTTATATTCTTGTATATAGGAGCAGTATTATAGCAGTTATATTCTTGTATATAGGAGCAGTATTATAGTAGTTATATTCTTGTATATAGAGGCAGTATTATAGCAGTTATATTCTTGTATATAGGAGCAGTATTATAGTAGTTATATTCTTGTATATAGGAGCAGTATTATAGTAGTTATATTCTTGTATATAGGGGCAGTATTATAGTAGTTATATTCTTGTATATAGGGGCAGTATTATAGTAGTTATATTCTTGTATATAGGGGCAGTATTATAGTAGTTATATTCTTGTATATAGGAGCAGTATTATAGTAGTTATATTCTTGTATATAGGGGCAGTATTATATAGTAGTTATATTCTTGTATATAGGGGCAGTATTATAGTAGTTATATTCTTGTATATAGGGCAGTATTATAGTAGTTATATTCTTGTATATAGGGGCAGTATTATAGTAGTTATATTCTTGTATATAGGAGCAGTATTATAGTAGTTATATTCTTGTATATAGGGCAGTATTATAGTAGTTATATTCTTGTATATAGGGCAGTATTATAGTAGTTATATTCTTGTATATAGGGGTAGTATTATAGTAGTTATATTCTTGTATACAGGAGCAGTATTATAGTAGTTATATTCTTGTATACAGGAGCAGTATTATAGTAGTTATATTCTTGTATACAGGAGCAGTATTATAGTAGTTATATTCTTGTATACAGGAGCAGTATTATAGTAGTTATATTCTTGTATATAGGGGCAGTATTATAGTAGTTATATTCTTGTATACAGGAGCAGTATTATAGTAGTTATATTCTTGTATATAGGAGCAGTATTATAGTAGTTATATTCTTGTATATAGGAGCAGTATTATAGTAGTTATATTCTTGTATATAGGGGCAGTATTATAGTAGTTATATTCTTGTATATAGGGGCAGTATTATAGTAGTTATATTCTTGTATATAGGGGCAGTATTATTATAGTAGTTATATTCTTGTATATAGGGGCAGTATTATAGTAGTTATATTCTTGTATATAGGGGCAGTATTATAGTAGTTATATTCTTGTATATAGGGGCAGTATTATAGTAGTTATATTTTTGTACTTGGAGAGCAGTATTATAGTAGTTATATTCTTGTATATAGGGCAGTATTATAGTAGTTATATTTTGTACTTGGAGAGCAGTATTATAGTAGTTATATTCTTGTATATAGGGGCAGTATTATAGTAGTTATATTCTTGTATATAGGAGCAGTATTATAGTAGTTATATTCTTGTATACAGGGCAGCATTATAGTAGTATATTCTTGTATACAGGAGCAGTATTATAGTAGTTATATTCTTGTATATAGGGGCAGTATTATAGTAGTTATATTCTTGTAATAGGAGCAGTATTATAGTAGTTATATTCTTGTATATAGGAGCAGTATTATAGTAGTTATATTCTTGTATATAGGAGCAGTATTATAGTAGTTATATTCTGTATATAGGGGCAGTATTATAGTAGTTATATTCTTGTATATAGGAGCAGTATTATAGTAGTTATATTCTTGTATATAGGGCCAGTATTATAGTATTTCATATTCTTGTATATAGGAGCAGTATTATAGTAGTTATATTCTTGTATATAGGAGCAGTATTATAGTAGTTATATTTTTGTACTTGGGGAGCAGTATTGCAGTGGCTTTTGGATAATGTACAGTGATGACAGTCTCTTACCTAGAGCCGGGTAGCCCAGATAGAACCTGTCAGCTCCCAGCCATCCAAGGAATAACGACAGCGCCACGGCCACTTTGTAGGAATAGCCGTTCCTGTAGATGTTAAAGTGATTAATAAATAACTGTAAACCCACAGACTCCGCTGTATTCTGACATCTGGAGGATGTGGACCTCTGGTACTCACACGTTGCGGCACGGGAAGGGTCGGAGGAAGCCGATTTCTTTTCCAGAGAACGTGGTGACGTTTCCGGCGTGATCTTTACAGGAATATTGGGCGCGGATAACATGGAGCTAAGAGGGAAAGACACAATTAATGGGGAGAAATCCGACATATTGTCTTGTAAAAATTACACATTTAAAGGGATTGTGAATAAAATTAAAAAATTAGCATAAAGAAAGGCAATTATATTACATAATAAAAGCATATTTGCTTTTATTTAAACTGTTATCTAAATGGCAGTTTGGAGAAGGCATGAGACTTCTAAGTGCACCAATGAGTCCAGACCTGAATCCCATGACACGTGGAGAGATCTAACAATGGCAGTTTGGAGAAGGCGCCTTCACATATCAGGGACCTGGAGCAGTTTGCCAAAGAAGAATGGTGTAAAATTCCAGCAGAGCATTGTAAGAAACTCATTGATGGTTACCGGAAGCGGCTGATCGCAGTTATTTTGGCTAAAGGTTGTGCAGCCAAGTATTAGGCTGAGGGCGCCAATACTTTTGTCCGGACCATTTTTGGAGTTTTGTGTGAAATGATCAATGTTTTGCTTTTTGCTTCATTCTCTTTTGTGTTTTTTCATTGAAGACAAATTAAATGAAGATAATAATAGCAAAGAATTTGTGATTGCAATCATTGTCAGGAGGAAACTGAGGATTATCTGACAGAATTGCAGGGTGTCAATACTTTTGGCCAACACTGTATAGAGTTCACCAGCGCTGCTCATTTTTTTCCCATCCAGATTTGGAGCAGAAATGTCGGCAGCCTCTTTTCTCTTCTCTCGGCCTCTTACACATCAGGTTTGTAAGTTCAGTTTTATTAATTAGATACAAAGAGAAACATATAAAGGATAATCCTCCCTCGTTATCATCTCTCCATAAAGCTTTATAGTCCTGATAACAACATCATGAATGGAAAAAACAGCAGAAATACAACAATGTTCCAGCTACAAAGCGGCGGAGCCGACTCCGTGTGTCACACTCATTACATTAGTCAGAAAATTAACAGTTAATACACAGAAACCATCAGCAGGCTGCAGCTTATTGTTATTATCCAGGTAATTTTGTACATTATAAGGAAACCATCAGTAATCACAGCTGCTGCATCTCCTCTTTGATCATGTGTTATCAAAGAGGAAATATACAAATATTTATTATATGGGAACCATCAGCAAATTGCAGATGATTGATTTTTATTTTATTCATATGTTATCGGGTCACTTTTTTTTTTTACATCATGAAGAAAAAAGCCAAATATTTCCAGTATTGTTAAAAAAAAAGCCAATCCGATGGAGCGTTCTTGTCCTGCGACGTCACACTGACGGGGCACATCACCGCTGCGGCCAATCACTGACCTGGACTAATGTAGATCACACAAGCTGAGTGATTGGCTGCAGCGGCGATGTGCGCTGTCCAATGTGGTGTCACAGGGAGGCAGTGCCGGACCTGGGGAGGGGAAACTTGTTATTCTATAATGCAGTAAATTCATTATAAAACTTTAAAGGGACCCTGTCAGCTTGTTTATGAACCCCTCCTCCCCCAGCTATCACTATCTGCACCTGCAGCTTCATAGTCCTATTCTAATCATCCCTGTCTGGGCTCATAGTGTAATGTTATAGGTGAAAAAAAGCCTTTATACCCTGACATTGTCTTATGTAAATGAGGACGATGTAGTCACTCTGGCAGGTTAATAGTTAACTAATAGTTAATTAACTAAGCAAGCAGAATCATTATGGTCTATGGAGACTCGCTCCGCCTATTATAGTCACATGATCGTGACATCACACAGGTCATACGGCATCTTATACAATTTGGTTGAAATGTTTTCCTATGTTTTAACCTATTAACCTGCCCGAGTGTCTGTGTCCCCCCAGGTGCCTCATTCACATAAGACAATGTCAGTGTATAAAGGCTGTTATCACCTATAACATCACACTGAGCTCAGACCCGGATGACTGGACTATGAAGCTGCGGGGGCAGATAGTGATAGCTGGGGGGGATAATCCACCTGACAGGTTCCTCTAACGGTAAAGAACCTGGAAGACAAAAAGAACAAAATACTAAACCGACGAGATACAACAAATAGAACTTCATAATGAAAATGGACATTTCAGAACCAGTCACCAGCAACTGGACGGAGGCAGGAAACCAAACATCCCGCACATCCTCCCTGTAATAAAGTCACTCACCGTAAGCTGTAAAGTTGGCGCACCGGACCGGCTCCTGGGTCACTGGGTTTATTTCGGGGTCCATACACACATATGTACAAGGATTAAGGAAAAACCTAGTGTAAACACTAAAAAAATAAAGTCACTGCTCCCCTCCCCCACACACAACCCCTCACAGGAGCCCCACCCCGACCCTCATCCCCATCACAGACCCCTCCACCCTCTCACCCCCTAACCGCAGACAACTGGAGAGCCGGCGGTGTAACCGCGGACAACTGGAGAGCCGGCGGTGTAACCGCGGACAACGGAGAGGGCAGCGTAACCGCGGACAACTGGAGAGCCGGCGCAACCGCAGACAACGGAGAGGCAGCGTAACCGTGGACAACTGAAGAGCCGGCGCAACCGCAGACAACGGAGAGGCGGCGTAACGTGGACAACTGGAGAGGTGGAGTCACTACGGACAACGGAGAGCCGACGTCACCCTGGACAACTGGAGAGCCGGCGTGTAACCGCGGACAACTGGAGAGCCGGCGCAACCGCAGACAACTGGAGAGCCGGCGCCAGCGCGGACAACTGGAGAGCCGGCGCAACCGCAGACAACTGGAGAGCCGGCGCCAGCGCGGACAACTGGAGAGCCGGCGCAACCGCAGACAACTGGAGAGCCGGCGCAACCGCAGACAACTGGAGAGCCGGCGCAACCGCAGACAACTGGAGAGCCGGCGCAACCGCAGACAACTGGAGAGCCGGCGCAACCGCAGACAACTGGAGAGCCGGCGCAACCGCAGACAACTGGAGAGCCGGCGCAACCGCAGACAACTGGAGAGCCGGCGCCAACGCGGACAACTGGAGAGCCGGCGTAGCCACGGACAACAGAGAGGCAGAGTCACCTTGGAGACTGGACAGGCAGCGTCACCACGGACAACGGAGAGCCGGCGTAATTGCGGAGACTGGAGAAGCGGTGTAACCGTGGATAATGGAGAGGTGGAGTCACTACGGACAACGGAGAGCCGACGTCACCATGGACAACTGGAGAGCCGGTGTAACCGCGTAAAACGGAGAGCCGGCGTAACCGCGGAAACTGGAGAGGCGGCGTAACCGCGGACAACGGAGAGGCGGCGTAACCACGGACAACGGAGAGCCGACGTCACCATGGACAACTGGAGAGCCGGTGTAACCGCGTAAAACGGAGAGCCGGCGTAACCGCGGAAACCGGAGAGGCGGCGTAACCGCGGACAACGGAGAGGCGGCGTCACCATGGACAACTGGAGAGCCAGTGTAACCGCGGAAAACGGAGAGGCGGTGTAGTCATGGTTACGGTACAAAATCTCACTGGATGACACCAAAGGAAAAGCAGAGAAAAAGCACAATAACATATACAGGAGCAGCCCGGCCTCCATCATCCCCCTCTGTCACACATCAGGATATTGTCCCAGCCGCAGATCGTCACATTTCTGGATCCCGTCCTCCGCGACCGCACACACGAACCAGAACCAGAACCAGAACCACGACAGCAGCCGCAAACCGAGCCCGGAGGACGCCATTTTACGAGGGGCAGCACAGTCCTCAGCTACGGTATCGGCCGGAGCCGCCGCCGTCGTCATGTGACTCTGCGTGCGTGACGTCTGCCGGGCGCCATCTTGCGTGTGGCAGAATACAGGGAGGGAGGAGGGGAGACACAATGTGAGGTGTTCTGTCAGCATCCGCCTCTGTGC
This sequence comes from Allobates femoralis, assembly GCA_033576535.1. Lineage (NCBI taxonomy): Eukaryota > Metazoa > Chordata > Amphibia > Anura > Aromobatidae > Allobates > Allobates femoralis. The sequence continues at coordinate 114,633,159 of JARQOC010000007.1, forward strand.
TGGGAGCTGGAGTGAGGAGTGGACAGAGACTACACAAAAAAGTTAATAAAAACAGTAAATATATATAATAAATAATATATATTATACCAGTGCAAAATGTGGACATGCCTCCCTGTATGTTAGTCATGAAATGGGGCCTTGTAGAGCTCTAGATCCTATGAAAACGTGCTGCTCCCACTCCTATTTTTTTTATATAATAATAATGTCCCCCATCCTCAAATATATATGTCCTCATCCTGGTATATATATCGTTTATCCTCGTATATATGTCCCCATCCTGTATATATGTCCCCATCCTGTATATATGTCCCTCATCTTGGTAAATATATACTCATCCTGGTATATATATCCTCATCCTGGTATATATGTCCCTCATCCTGGTATATATATCCTCATCCTGGTATATATGTCCCTCATGCTGGTATATATATCCTCATCCTGATATATATATGTCCCTCATGCTGGTATATATGTCCTCATCCTGGTATATATGTCCCTCATCCTGGTATATATATCGTTTATCCTGGTATATATATGTCCCCATCCTGGTATATATGTCCTCATCCTGGTATATATGTCCCCATCCTGGTATATATGTCCCCATCCTGGTATATATGTCCACCATCCTGGTACATATGTCCCCCATCCTGGTATATATGTCCCCATCCTGGTATATATGTCCTCATCCTGGTATATATGTCCCCGATCCTGGTATATATATCCCCATCCTGGTATATATATCCCCATCCTGGTATATACCGTGTTTCCCCAAAAGTAAGACCCTGTCTTACATTTTTTGGGGGGCCAAAAGTGGCCCCCGGTCTTACTTTCGGGGGGGGGGTCTTACATTGGGTGCCCCAGCAGTGTGGCCTACAGGCCCCCTCCTGCTGGGACACTGCGGGAGCGGGTCGCACGTCACGTGCGCCCGCTCATTACATATGCACTGCATCCCCCTGTCAATCAGCGACAGGGGGAGCAGTGCATTATACGGTATATATGGGCCCCCTCCTGCTGGCACACTACCCCCCTGTTCTGAGGCCCCCACCGCTGCTGCTGCTGCAGACATCTTACCCTCCAGGGTCTTCTTGCAGCAGCCAGCGCATCGGTCCTCTGTCCTCGGCTGTCTCCCGGATCATGTGACCCGTCGCAGCGCATGACGTCATCGCGACTGCGACCGGCCGGTCACATGATCCGGGAGACAGCCGAGGACAGAGGACCGATGCGCTGGCTGCTGCAAGAAGACCCTGGAGGGTAAGATGTCTGCAGCAGCAGCAGCGGTGGGGGCCTCAGAACAGGGGGGTAGTGTGCCAGCAGGAGGGGGCCCATATATACCGTATAATGCACTGCTCCCCCTGTCGCTGATTGACAGGGGGATGCAGTGCATATGTAATGAGCGGGCGCACGTGACGTGCGACCCGCTCCCGCTTTCCCCCCCCTCCGCTAGGGGCCTTACATTGGCCCCCCCGGTTGTAAGGCCTTATAATCGGGGGAGGCCTTACATTAGCAGGCCCCCCCTTTACCCCTAGGCGGCCTTACAATCGGGGGGGCCTTACTTTCGGGGAAACACGGTATATCCCCATCCTGGTATATATATCCCCATCCTGGTATATATGTCCCTCATCTTGGTAAATATATACTCATCCTGGTATATATATCCTCATCCTGGTATATATGTCCCTCATCCTGGTATATATGTCCTCATCCTGGTATATATGTCCCTCATCCTAGTATATATATCGTTTATCCTCGTATATATGTCCCCATCCTGTATATATGTCCCCATCCTGTATATATGTCCCTCATCCTGGTATATATGTCCCCATCCTGGTATATATATGTCCCCATCCTGGTATATATGTCCCTCATCCTGGTATATATGTCCCCATCCTGGTATATATGTCCTCATCCTGGTATATATATCCTCATCCTGGTATATATGTCCCTCATCCTGGTATATATGTCCCCATCCTGGTATATATATCCTCATCCTGATATATATGTCCCCCATCCTGGTATACAGTTAGGGCCAGAAATATTTGGACAGTGACACAATTTTCGCGAGTTGGGCTCTGCATGCCACCACATTGGATTTGAAATGAAACCTCTACAACAGAATTCAAGTGCAGATTGTAACGTTTAATTTGAAGGGTTGAACAAAAATATCTGATAGAAAATGTAGGAATTGTACACATTTCTTTACAAACACTCCACATTTTAGGAGGTCAAAAGTAATTGGACAAATAAACATAACCCAAACAAAATATTTTTATTTTCAATATTTTGTTGCGAATCCTTTGGAGGCAATCACTGCCTTAAGTCTGGAACCCATGGACATCACCAAACGCTGGGTTTCCTCCTTCTTAATGCTTTGCCAGGCCTTTACAGCCGCAGCCTTCAGGTCTTGCTTGTTTGTGGGTCTTTCCGTCTTAAGTCTGGATTTGAGCAAGTGAAATGCGGCTCAATTGGGTTTAGATCTGGTGATTGACTTGGCCATTGCAGAATGTTCCACTTTTTTGCACTCATGAGCTCCTGGGTAGCTTTAGCTGTATGCTTGGGGTCATTGTCCATCTGTAAGATGAAGCGCCGTCCAATCAACTTTGCAGCATTTGGCTGAATCTGGGCTGAAAGTATATCCCGGTACACTTCAGAATTCATCCGGCTACTCTTGTCTGCTCTTATGTCATCAATAAACACAAGTGACCCAGTGCCATTGAAAGCCATGCATGCCCATGCCATCACGTTGCCTCCACCATGTTTTACAGAGGATGTGGTGTGCCTTGGATCATGTGCCGTTCCCTTTCTTCTCCAAACTTTTTTCTTCCCATCATTCTGGTACAGGTTGATCTTTGTCTCATCTGTCCATAGAATACTTTTCCAGAACTGAGCTGGCTTCTTGAGGTGTTTTTCAGCAAATTTAACTCTGGCCTGTCTATTTTTGGAATTGATGAATGGTTTGCATCTAGATGTGAACCCTTTGAATTTACTGTCATGGAGTCTTCTCTTTACTGTTGACTTAGAGACAGATACATCTACTTCACTGAGAGTGTTCTGGACTTCAGTTGATGTTGTGAACGGGTTCTTCTTCACCAAATAAAGTATGCGGCGATCATCCACCACTGTTGTCATCCGTGGACGCCCAGGCCTTTTAGAGTTCCCAAGCTCACCAGTCAATTACTTTTTTCTCAGAATGTACCCAACTGTTGATTTTGCTACTCCAAGCATGTCTGCTATCTCTCTGATGGATTTTTTCTTTTTTTTCAGCCTCAGGATGTTCTGCTTCACCTCAATTGAGAGTTCCTTTGACCGCATGTTGTCTGGTCACAGCAACAGCTTCCAAATGCAAAACCACACACGTGGAATCCACCCCTGACCTTTTAACTACTTCATTGATTACAGGTTAACGAGGGAGACGCCTTCAGAGTTAATTGCAGCCCTTAGAGTCCATTGTCCAATTACTTTTGGTCCCTTGAAAAAGAGGAGGCTATGCATTACAGAGCTATGATTCCTAAACCCTTTCTCCGATTTGGATGTGGAAACTCTCATATTGCAGCTGGGAGTGTGCACTTTCAGCCCATATTATATATATAATTGTATTTCTGAACATGTTTTTGTAAACAGCTAAAATAACAAAACTTGTGTCACTGTCCAAATATTTCTGGCCCTAACTGTATATGTCCCCCATCCTGGTATATATGTCCCCATCCTGGTATATATGTCCTCATCCTGGTATATATATCCTCATCCTGGTATATATGTCCCTCATCCTGGTATATATGTCCCTCATCCTGGTATATATATCCTCATCCTGATATATATGTCCCCCATCCTGGTATATATGTCCCCATCCTGGTATATATGTCCCCCATGCTGGTATATATATCCCCGATCCTGGTATATATATCATCATCCTGGTATATATGAAACCAAAAAGAACAGTCTTTTTAGGAGCAATGAAAATGACAGGTATTGGCGAGTTCTTATTATCCAAAACCTTTATTACGTCCCTTAATAACCACACACAGCGCGTTTTGACGGTCAGGTAGCCGTCTTCATCAGGTGTATAAGGGTACTATTGCACAATAGTTACATATATATAGATAATTGTAATTAGCAGCGCCATCCTGATTGGTTAAACATTCATTAGAGAGATTTAACCCTCACATAACCCTAGACCTATTCAGCCCTATATATAATATTTATAGCAAATTCTCCCTCCACATATTTAACATTCCCTGAACTTGTACAGATTCAACACGTCTAGGTGCTCACATACTTATGTTTAAAACCTCTCCAACTTCTGTATATAAAATATAATAATAGTAATAAAATAATGATGATAATAAAATCTATACGTACACATGTGTACATGCACACACGACCCCATAAACCCATATATATGGGGGACCTATATACCAGGATGAGGATATATATACCAGGGAGGCCTGGATGGTAAGCCTCTCAAAACAAATCCAGAACCTGATGCCGAACTGTCCAGAGCACCGCTACTGCAACTATAAACAAACAGGGAGGCTGCTAAGAGCTTGCAAAGCAAACTGAGCTTATGTGACACAAGGCTGGCAGGTAGGAGCTGAAGCAGAAACACACAGCACTGAGCAGCTTGATACAGGAGAGGAACTGGAAGCAGATGTGGTGAGCTTAACTTCAGACTGCACACACTGGAAAGAGCTGAACCGGAAAAGCAGGAGGAGGAGCAAAACTTGAAGTGCACAAGGAGCCAGGGATCCCAGCAGAATACTCAAGAAAATACTGAAAGATGGACTGGAGCTTATAAAGGCAGGAACACCTGGACAGGAATGAGGTAGCAAATGATAGTTTGGAAAACGGCGAGGAGACGCAAAGGGTAATCAGAAAGTCTGAAATCCTTACACCCACCGTATACCGGTAACACGCTACAAGACCTAAGATATACTGGGAACATCCCACAAGACCCACCGTATATCATGAACACCCTACAAGACCTGCCGTATACCGAGAGTACCCCACAAAACCCAATGTAAACTGGAAGACCCACCATAAACCGGGAACACCCCACAAGACCCACCGTATACCGGGAAGACCCACCATACTGGAAACACAGAACAAGAGCCGCTGTATACCGGAAACATGCCAGAAGACATGCCGTAAACTTGGAACACCCCACAAGACCTGCCGTATACCAGGAACACCCCACAAGACCTGCCGTATACCAGGAACACCCCACAAGACCCATGTAAACCTGAAGACCCACCATAAACCGGGAACCACTCCACAAGACCCACTGTATACGGGAAAGACCCACCATATACTGGAAACACAGTACAAGACCTGCCGTATACGGGAACAACCCAATTAAACGTAAGACCCTAAACGGAACACTCCGCAAACCTGTTATTTTGGAGAAGCCCATTGTCCCCTGTCTCTTATTTGCCGCTCATCACCTTGCACATCTGATTGTTCTCTTGCTGCCGGATAGTTTCTATTTTTCTCATGAAGTTAATTTACTGGAGTCCTGAGTGTGAGGATCTGCAGACTGGATCGGCTCCGGTAATTCATCAGGTTACAGATCATAAATCCATATTTCCAGTCCTGATATTTGTCGTCTCTTCTTCGTTCCCTCTTCACCGCCTGCATTGCGCCATTTCTATAATCTATCATGTTTAATCTTGAAACGCCTGGCGCTAGCTCTCTTCTTTAATATGGGATTATGTCCCGGGTTTCCCGCGGCGGCGCTCCTGTCTATGCCGACAGATAGCAGCGTGTCGCAGAGATCTGGAATTCTCTTTATACTTGTTGAGTGGCGGCGAGTGCGGAGCGGAGAGTCATTCTGTCTGTAGTCGTAGAGGCATCAAAGAGCCGCTGCAGCACTTCTGGACCTGGTTTGCACTTTGGGGGTTAATATAACGGGGATTAAAAAAAAGTTACCGTACATTGTGTTTTCTGGTTTGATCTTAGTGACAAAAAAAGAATCTGGAATTTTATTAAACCATGAAGCTGCAAGAAACATTAAAGTCTGCACTGATTATAAAGGAAATCTGTCACCTAATCTGAAATCAGCACGATGTAGGGGCAGAGAACCTGATTCCAGTGATGTGTCACTTACTGGGCAGATCAGTTTAGTTTTGATAAATCACAGTTTTATCAGCAGGAGATTATCACTAGAGGACCAGTTAACCTGCCAGGTAGTCCTCATTATTCATGAGCTCTGGATATCCTGCTCCCATCACTAATTGGCAGCTTTTTGCCTTTGCAGTGAACACAGAAATCTGCCAATCAGTGGTGTGGGCAGGGTTATGCACACTGTCAATCAGTGGTGTGGGCAGGGTTATGCACAGCTGTCAATCAGTGGTGTGGGCAGGGTTATGCACAGCTGTCAATCAGTGGTGTGGGCAGGGTTATGCACAGCTGTCAATCAGTGGTGTGGGCAGGGTTATGCACAGCTGTCAATCAGTGGTGTGGGCAGGGTTATGCACAGCTGTCAATCAGTGGTGTGGGCAGGGTTATGCACAGCTGTCAATCAGTGGTGTCGGCAGGGTTATGCACAGCTGTCAATCAGTGGTGTTGGCAGGGTTATGCACAGCTGTCAATCAGTGGTGTGGGCAGGGTTATGCACAGCTGTCAATCAGTGGTGTGGGCAGGGTTATGCACAGCTGTCAATCAGTGGTGTGGGCAGGGTTATGCACAGCTGTCAATCAGTGGTGTCGGCAGGGTTATGCACAGCTGTCAATCAGTGGTGTCGGCAGGGTTATGCACAGCTGTCAATCAGTGGTGTGGGCAGGGTATGGCATGGCATAGTTCAAAATAAACACTAGTGTGGCCATTGTACACCGGACAGCTCCCAGTAACAGTGCACAGTCATAGTGTCAGTCATAGTGCCCCATATTAGTGCCAGCCAGTGTACTGTAACTGTAAAATGCCAAATGTCCCCATATCCAGGATAGCTTTTTTTGCTCTGTGACTGCAATGGTGTCAGACCCTGTATAAGTGTAGGCACATGTACCACCTTTGTATTGCATGTAACAATGTAAATATACGTGTGAATTTGCCATGAGCTTATACTACAGCAATGATAGCGTCCTTTCAGAGCTTTAGATATTGTTAATGGGTTGTATAGTGAAAAGAGTTAGTACCCATCCATAAGATAAATGATGTTGATCAGTGGGGTCCGACCACTGGGACCGCAATCAGTAAAACTTTATTACCATTAGAATAGAGCGGCAGGTATTGTGTTTGCATGGGTTTCCTCCAGTTTCTTCCTGCACTCCAAATATATACTGATATGGAAATTAGATTGTAACCCCAATGGGGACAGAGCTGATAATATAAGGAAAGCGCTGCAGAATGCGATGGCGCTATATAAGCAAAGAATATGAATTAAATAACTGTGGTCTCCTTCATTCTCTATGGAGCAATAGACGGCGCCCGACCTGCAAAGATGGAAAGTCCTCGCTCTGCTGAGCTGTGCTGGTCCCAGCTGGGTTGTGTGAAGCTTTGCAGCTCAGCCCTATTGAAGTAAATGGGTCTGAGCTGCAATACCAGATGCAACCTGTGGACAAGTGTGGAGCAGTTTTTCAAAGGAAGACGTTATTTTTCTATGTTGTTCTGAATAATCCCTCTTAATCGTCCCATCCAATATGATACATAGCCTGGTGGAGGGGCCAGTACTGAGCACAGATCCGGAGGATGATTCCACTCACCGGACATCCAACCGTTTCCGCCCCAGTGCAGACGTCCATGTGTAAGGCTCAGTTCACACCTTCCGTGATCGTCCGGTAGATCGGATCCAGCACAATCCATTCTGCAAACACAACTTATTTCACCCATTTTGAAATAATTGATTTCTGCAGGATCCGTTTTCTAACATTGGAGTCTATGGAGAGCGGATCCAGTAACTGATCACTATTTAGCCTCTGTTTTTCTCTCATTTGTAAAGGATCCATTTTTTTCTTACTGGATCAGTTTCTAATAAAAGATAAATAGTGATTAGTAACCGGATCTGTTATCCATAGACTCCAATGTTAGAAAACGGATCCTGCAGAGATCAGTTATTTCAAATGGGCGAAAAAAGTAGTGTTTGCAGAATGGATTGCGCTGGATCCGATCTAATGGACGATCATTGGATGTGTGATCACATGGGGCGATCTCTGCGGCGATGTTGCCGGAAACTTAGGGGCGTGGTTAAGTAGCGGCAACATCACTCATGAGTGTGAAAGGGCAATAATAAGGCGATAAGTTCCCAGGCAACATCGCCAGGTTTACCAACATGTTGGCGATCTGCCTGCATCACCCTGTGTGACGCCGCAACTTCCCCATAGACTCCATGTTATGGATCGCTGTCAGGGTAGAGTTTAACCCCAGCTGCGATAGTTGCCGGCGATATCGCTGCATGTGACATCGCAACAACAACCATGGCAGCGCGCAAAAAAAGTGTGCACTCCCGTGAGTTGCCGGCAACATCGCCACAGAGATCGCCCCGTGTGACGGTACCATTACACATGGCCGCAGAGATCGCCCCGTGTGACGGTACCATTACACATAGCCGCAGAGATCGCCCCGTGTGACGGTACCATTACACATGGCCGCAGAGATTGCCCCGTGTGACGGTACCATTACACATGGCCGCAGAGATTGCCCCGTGTGACGGTACCATTACACATGGCCGCAGAGATCGCCCCGTGTGACGGTACCATTACACATGGCCGCAGAGATCGCCCCGTGTGACGGTACCATTACACATGGCCGCAGAGATCGCCCCGTGTGACGGTACCATTACACATGGCCACAGAGATCGCCCCGTGTGACGGTACCATTACACATGGCCGCAGAGATCGCCCCGTGTGACGGTACCATTACACATGGCCACAGAGATCGCCCCGTGTGACGGTACCATTACACATAGCCGCAGAGATCGCCCCGTGTGACGGTACCATTACACATGGCCGCAGAGATCGCCCCGTGTGACGGTACCATTACACATGGCCGCAGAGATCGCCCCGTGTGACGGTACCATTACACATGGCCGCAGAGATCGCCCCGTGTGACGGTACCATTACACATGTTCGCAGAGATCGCCCCGTGTGACGGTACCATTACACATGGCCGCAGAGATCGCCCCGTGTGACGGTACCATTACACATGGCCGCAGAGATCGCCCCGTGTGACGGTACCATTACACATGGCCACAGAGATCGCCCCGTGTGACGGTACCATTACACATGGCCGCAGAGATCGCCCCGTGTGACGGTACCATTACACAAGGCCGCAGAGATCGCCCCGTGTGACGGTACCATTACACATAGCCGCAGAGATCGCCCCGTGTGACGGTACCATTACACGTGGCCGCAGAGATCGCCCCGTGTGACGGTACCATTACACATGGCCGCAGAGATCGCCCCGTGTGACGGTACCATTACACGTGGCCGCAGAGATCGCCCCGTGTGACGGTACCATTACACATGGCCGTCTGCCCTGGAAACAGTGAATCATCCTCAGGATCTGCACAATGCTCGCCGTGTCCACTCCACCGTGCATCATATAGGGTGGGAGACTCTTCACAGGCAAAGCCTTTAACCCCCAGGTTTTGGGCATTAGGATAGTTTTCAGCGGTGTTCACACAGCGCGTTTTAGCTGCACTTTTACCTTGGTTTTATGCTCATCTATTCTTGCATTTTTGATTAACATTAAAACCTCAGGACACCTGTACACACATTGGTTTTTTTTGGTGCATTAAGTCTAAACCCTGCAGGTTTTGTTGCATTTTTGAAAGAATGAATTCATCAATTCTTTTCTGCGTTTTTTCTACAGCAAATCTGCAGCAAAAACGTGATAAAAAACGCAGTAAACCTCGTGCCAACAAAAAAGCAACCCCTGAGATTTGCTGCAGATTTGGTGCTTTTTTACAAAGCCAAAAACTAACGTGTGTGGACTGAGCCTTTAACTGTAAGAATGTTTCCTTTGTATGTTGTGCTCTTGCAGATATTTTACAGTGCACTTCCCCTTTAAACAGAAAATCTGTGTCATCTGCAAACAAATATCATCTCCCAGGGAATAAGAAGAACCAACTATTCCACTATTTCCTGTTTGTCACCTCCCTACCTGCTGCTGCTGTTACCTATGGGCTCATCGTCACTTTGTACGTCTGTTACTTTTAAATAAAGCTTGAAAAAGAAAAAAAAAAAAAAAAAAGACCAGGACCCAAAGTGCAGCAGCTGCCACAAGCTGGAAGTGATTGGAGATTGCAGAGAGTGAGGTATGTGCCCAGCTGGAGACCCTGGCACTCAGCTGCCCCCCCCCCCCCCCTCCTGTCCAGGTGTGACCCCCCCCCCATCCTCCTGGGTCAGGTGACCCCACCATTCCCCCCCCCTAGATCAGGTGGCCCCACCACACCCTGCAACTTACAGGGATACAGGAAGTGACTGCAGCCTGAGATTCCCATAGTCACAGCCCCAAACCTTCTACTTATTGGCAGCAGGAAGAATCCTCCAAATTCTGTAGATGATCTAAAATCTTCCCTAAACCTTTCTGGGGGAGGACTGTGTACAGTCAGATCATGTGATGAATGGAAACAATGTTACAATGTTTTGTAAATAAAGTGGAATCATTGTATCAAGAAGAGTTCTGTAACTTTCCAGTGCACTTTCTGTACGGCTGTGTGCGCACCTTGCGGTTCTTCTGTACGGCTGTGTGCGCACCTTGCGGTTCTTCTGTACGGCTGTGTGCGCACCTTGCGGTTCTTCTGTACGGCTGTGTGCGCACCTTGCGGTTCTTCTGTACGGCTGTGTGCGCACCTTGCGGTTCTTCTGTACGGCTGTGTGCGCACCTTGCGGTTCTTCTGTACGGCTGTGTGCGCACCTTGCGGTTCTTCTGTACGGCTGTGTGCGCACCTTGCGGTTCTTCTGTACGGCTGTGTGCGCACCTTGCGGTTCTTCTGCACGGCTGTGTGCGCACCTTGCGGTTCTTCTGCACGGCTCTGTGCGCACCTTGCGGTTCTTCTGCACGGCTGTGTGCGCACCTTGCGGTTCTTCTGTACGGCTGTGTGCGCACCTTGCGGTTCTTCTGTACGGCTGTGTGCGCACCTTGCGGTTCTTCTGTACGGCTGTGTGCGCACCTTGCGGTTCTTCTGTACGGCTGTGTGCGCACCTTGCGGTTCTTCTGTACGGCTGTGTGCGCACCTTGCGGTTCTTCTGTACGGCTGTGTGCGCACCTTGCGGTTCTTCTGTACGGCTGTGTGCGCACCTTGCGGTTCTTCTGCACGGCTGTGTGCGCACCTTGCGGTTCTTCTGCACGGCTCTGTGCGCACCTTGCGGTTCTTCTGCACGGCTGTGTGCGCACCTTGCGGTTCTTCTGCACGGCTGTGTGCGCACCTTGCGGTTCTTCTGCACGGCTGTGTGCGCACCTTGCGGTTCTTCTGCACGGCTGTGTGCGCACCTTGCGGTTCTTCTGCACGGCTGTGTGCGCACCTTGCGGTTCTTCTGCACGGCTGTGAGCGCACCTTGCCGTTCTTCTGTACGGCTGTGTGCGCACCTTGCCGTTCTTCTGCACGGCTGTGTGCGCACCTTGCCGTTCTTCTGCACGGCTGTGTGCGCACCTTGCGGTTCTTCTGCACGGCTGTGTGCGCACCTTGCGGTTCTTCTGTACGGCTCTGTGCGCACCTTGCGGTTCTTCTGTACGGCTGTGTGCGCACCTTGCGGTTCCGGTGCATTTTTACTTACTGGTTTTAATCTATATTTCAAGTGAAATCACATCCCAGCGATGCCTGGGTTTTCTGATGTTCTGTGCTCACCTTCAGGTTTTATCACCTGCAGATTTTGCTCAGTCTTTGTAACAGACCCTATGAAAGAACAAGGGGAAAACGCACCTAAAATGCTAAAACCGCATCTTTTCTTTTCTGCAGCGTTTTGCCGTCTAGGAGATGAGTTTTTAGTGCAGAAATAAACTGCTTGGTGGGGACAAACCTAGATCTTGCTGTCAGTGAATGGAAATATCTCAAGGCTATGTGTAAAAATAAATGTATACTTTTTTTTTTTTTTTAAGGCCTCTTCACATCACGATTTTCGCACATGTATCCTTGTATCACATGGACAGGCACGGATCTGTGCCAACAGATGCCACTGATGCCCAAGGGTCCATGTTGTCCACATGTCTGTCATCAGTTAGCAGAGATAGGGCTGTGCCTTTTTTGTGAGCATTCACAGTACAGCAAATCGGATCCAATTTTTTTGTCAGGTCCGTTTTGATCCGTCACCATAGAGCTCCATGTTATTTGAAATTGAGAACAACGGATCGGTTTTGGCGGCCGGGAGGTATAAACCTATGCGGTCATGTGACTGGGTCAGCTGACCGTGTTGCTCCACCCCTTCCCGGTCAGCTGATTTCCAGCTTCGGAAGCGTCGGGAGATCCCGAACATCGCGGGGACGTGCGCCAGAGAGGTGACTGTTTTTTTTTTTTTAACCCCTTGCCTCACTACCGCAATGTATATTATACATTGCTGAAGTGAAATTACACATGTACAGAGCAGTTGTAGTGTGGAGCATGCTCAGTACACTAAAATCCGGTCCGAGAAATGATCCCATGCTCCATAGGCCTCATGTTATCTCCCACGGATCGTGTCGGATTTGATTGTGTCCGATTTGGTCCGCTGTGCCCACAATCCGAGCAGTCTCCGATTCTGGGTACAGCAAAAAATTGAACACAATCGGATCTGACACAAATCGGATGGCAATAAGGGCAAATCTGATTAGATCCGTTGCCCATAGGGATACATAGAGACCAAATAGGATCTGTGGCTATCCGATTTACAATGGACAGCCACGGATGAATAAAAATGATGATGTGAAAGCAGCCCAAGGCTAGGGTCAGACTTGTGAGCTTGCATCTGTTGGAAGGATGCATTAAAGGATCCTATTTTTCCTCCTTGCCATTTTCATGGCATGTATTTTCATTTTTAGCGCATATGTTAACGCATGGTGCATATATGTACCATACGTTAACGCATGCATTGCCCATACACTCCAATGTTGAAAAAAAATGCATGCTTAAGCACCAAAAAGCACTGCATACCCCTTTTTTTTGGTGCACTTGCAAAAACGCATAGTGTCAATCGCATTGCACTTTTGCAATGTGTTTTTTGCGTTGGAGTCTATGGGTGAACATGAAAATAGCGCATGCGTTTAGCGAATGCATGATGCAAGTTTGACCCTAGCCTAACTGATGACGGATCTGTGGGCATCAGTGGCAGCTGTTGGCACAGATCCATGCCTGTCCGTGTGATCACCATGCATGTGCAAAAAAACGTGATGTGAAGGGGCCTAAGATTTTTAGACAACGGATTTGTTACAACTGTATCAAGTCCAGGTGATATTCTGCATTTACCAGAGCAAACTGAAGACTTGTTTCCATGTAACATAAACAGGGGAGGGTTCCTGTATTTATCAGGTGAAATCAGTGGATCTGATCTTAGAACTTTACGGTTAAATCTGTTGAACTGTACTTTTTTTATTGCTATGGGGGTTTTTTTTTTCTGATTTTCTTGCACAGAGAACCTGAAAAATGCACAAATGAGCAGATCAGGGCAGGTTCCTATTGCATATTCTGATGCGGCTCCTGAAGAACAATGCAGCAATAAAAGTGCAGCAATTTCACAGAACTTTTTCAATGAGGGCAAAGATGAAAGGGGGGAAAATCTTTATTTACTTTCAATTCAACATTGTAATCATTAATGGGTCTCTGCTTTCAGTCACCGCCAATGTGAAAGAACAGTAGGTAAAGCCCCATGGAATAAATGGCGTCGGGGCGTAACTACAAAAACTTCTAAACATTACTGCTCACCTGTGTTTGGTGGCTGCAGCAGTGGTGATTACATACAATTATAGTGGTTGTGTCTCACAAAACCACATAACATGAACCTCTTCATCACGTTTTTACCCTGTATTTTGTGTGATAAGAACCTATTTGCACTAAATTGTCTTTCCAGCTCATCCTCAATCACTATACTTGTTGGATCTGGCAGTCCCACTAAGGCCGTTTCACACCTCGTTTTTGGGCTATCAGGTTCTGTCCGGTGTTTTGCTGGAAGCATTGGACAGAACCTGACAGCCCTGGATAGAACAGATCTGGAGGGTGAATATGCCCTCCAGTCCTGCTTCCTGCCGGAATCAGCAGATCGCACCTTTCAAAAGCTGTCCCTGCTGAAATGTCAAAATCGCAGCTTGCAGGAGCTGGCCGTGGTCCTGAAATCTCAGCGGGGAGCTCTCCATGGTGCTGAAGTTCAGCACCTGCCGGTAGCCGGACCGATTTTATGTCGGATCCGGTGGCATAGACTCCCATGTTAGGGGGTGTCGGATCTGTGAGGATCCGATTTGTGCAAGCTGCGGTTTTGTGTCCAGGACAAAAATCCAAATTCTCCTGGATCCTCCTGAACAGATGGAAACTGGATGGCAAACAGCTGCCATCTGGCCCCATAGGAATACTATGAGGCCGAAACTGGATCCAGGGCTGTCCGGTTCACGCCGGACTGCCCCGGATCATGAAAACCGTGGTGTGAAGCTGCACCTAAGATTTATATAGCCAAAGATCTATATGTCTATCAGTAGCATTCTGATGATGCCAATAGGAGCGTAACTACAACAGGTGCAGGGGTTGCAATTGCACTCGGACCCTGGAGCCTGGAGGCCCCAAAAGTCCTTTAGGCCTATAGAAAAATACTATTGCTACTAAAAATTTACAATAACTTGGCGGCCCATGAGCTTCAAGTTTTGCCACTGAATGGCGCTATTATAATAATAATTAGGCGGCACGGTGGCTCAGTGGTTAGCACTGTATACGGTGGCTCAGTGGTTAGCACTGTATATGGTGGCTCAGTGGTTAGCGCTGTATATGGTGGCTCAGTGGTTAGCACTGTATATGGTGGCTCAGTGGTTAGCACTGTATACGGTGGCTCAGTGGTTAGCGCTGTATATGGTGGCTCAGTGGTTAGCACTGTATATGGTGGCTCAGTGGTTAGCACTGTATATGGTGGCTCAGTGGTTAGCACGTATACGGTGGCTCAGTGGTTAGCGCTGTATATGGTGGCTCAGTGGTTAGCACTGTATACGGTGGCTCAGTGGTTAGCACTGTATATGGTGGCTCAGTGGTTAGCACTGTATATGGTGGCTCAGTGGTTAGCATTGTATATGGTGGCTCAGTGGTTAGCGCTGTATATGGTGGCTCAGTGGTTAGCGCTGTATATGGTGGCTCAGTGGTTAGCGCTGTATATGGTGGCTCAGTGGTTAGCACTGTATATGGTGGCTCAGTGGTTAGCACTGTATATGGTGGCTCAGTGGTTAGCACTGTATATGGTGGCTCAGTGGTTAGCGCTGTATACGGTGGCTCATGTGGTTATGGGCACTGTATATGGTGGCTCAGTGGTTGGCACTGTATACGGTGGCTCAGTGGTTGGCACTGTATACGGTGGCTCAGTGGTTGGCACTGTATATGGTGGCTCAGTGGTTAGCACTGTATATGGTGGCTCAGTGGTTAGCGCTGTATATGGTGGCTCAGTGGTTAGCGACTGTATTATGGTGGCTCAGTGGTTAGCACTGTATATGGTGGCTCAGTGGTTGGCCTGTGACGGTGGCTCAGTGGTTGGCACTGTATAGGTGGCTCAGTGGTTGGCACTGTATACGGTGGCTCAGTGGTTGGCACTGTATACGGTGGCTCAGTGGTTGGCACTGTATACGGTGGCTCAGTGGTTGGCGCTGTATACGGTGGCTCAGTGGTTGCGCTGTATACGGTGGCTCAGTGGTTGGCCTGTACGGTGGCTCAGTGGTTGGCACTGTATAGGTGGCTCAGTGGTTGGCACTGTGCACGGTGGCTCAGTGGTTGGCACTGTATGGTGGCTCAGTGGTTGCACTGTAGGTGGCTCAGTGGTTAGCACTGTATATGGTGGCTCAGTGGTTAGCACTGTATATGGTGGCTCAGTGGTTGGTCACTGTGCACGGTGGCTCAGTGGTTAGCCTGTATAGGTGGCTCAGTGGTTAGCACTGTATACGGTGGCTCAGTGGTTAGCACTGTATACGGTGGCTCAGTGGTTGGCACTGTGACGGTGGCTCAGTGGTTAGGCACTGTCACGGTGGCTCAGTGGTTGCACTGTCGTACTAGTGTACACTGTTAGTGGCTCAGTGGTTGGCACTGTGCACGGTGGCTCAGTGGTTGGCACTGTGCACGGTGGCTCAGTGGTTGGCACTGTGACGTTCTCACGGTAGTGTTGATCCTTCAAAATTGGCCAGTGGTTGGCATCGTACGTCCACCGGCTTAGTTGAATCCTTCAATAATCAGTGAGTGCATGGCAATATTCACAGTAGCTTGTTCTTGCAATACATTGGTGCTGTGATGCAGTTCCAGAACTGTGCTAAATCCAGACATCTTTTAATGAAGGCTTCAACTACAATATGAACATAGCACTGTGTGCTCCGGACATCCCAGCCTCGGACAGACGGACACGTTCAGGGTTATAGGCTATAGATGTTATTCTTGATAAGGTCTAGCTGTCCATAACAACCAATCAGAGCTCAGCTTTCACTTTACCTAGCAGTTTTAATGCTGAACGCTGCACGCTGCTATAGGCGATGTTATATGTCATAATACATTAAGTGTAGTGAAATGTATAGATGTAGTAGTGCTGGTAGTGATATAAAGGTATAACAGGATATTGGTAGGATTGGTTGCCCGGCGACCAACCACAGGGCAGGTGACAGTTGTCATTAGTCCAGGGGGAGGAGCCAGTGCTTAGAGTGAGACTGTTGAAGCCAGTCAGTAGCGGGGGCGTGTCCTCTTGTGATTGGCGGTTCTCCAGGCGTTGATTGTTACATTGTAAATGACGAAATATTGAAAACTTGCTACTATACTTTGTGTTTCAATAACTTAAAGGAAACCTGTCGCCTCATTTATGCCCCCCCCCCTCAGCTATCAGATCTCCCTGCAGCGTCATAGTTTTATTCTCCCATTCTGAGCTCATGCTGTCATGTTAAAGTTGGAAAAAAAAGCATTTATACACTAACATTTTCTTATGTAAATGAGGCAGTGACACCTCGGGGGACATGAACCATCTGACAGGTCCCTTTACCTCAATGCCAACTGCTGTGTATACAGGACCTGTGTGATGTCACGGCCATGTGCCCATAGTGAGCGGAGCTAAGCAACAAAAGACTTGGCTCCGCCTATTATAGTCACATGGTTGTGACATCACACAGGTCCTTTCAGCATTTTCTGAAATTTGGCTGAACTGTTAACTATTAACCTGCAGGTGACTGTTTGACTGTTGTTGTTATCTGTAATGAAAATATGTACCGGAAGTTGTTATAATACTTTTGTGGGATGAATAGAACAATTTAATGAATGCACCCTGAATGATCTCAGTAACATTGAGGGAGGTTTAATAACACAAATGCTGATCTGACGCTGAATATTTGGGGCAGAAAAAGAGTGAGCGTCACTTAGTGACCTGTTTTCTCCATGTAATGAAAAAAAGCAACAAAACGTGACACATTTTGGGTCTGAGTCAGTAACTGCTGAACGTTCTACAAAAATGCAACAGAAAAGACACATCAAAAACGCAGCGTGTGCACACGGCTTTAGGATTCTCCACTTCTGGTGGAATCTTTAAGGTCTTTCCTATGCAACAAGTACATTTTCAGTAATGTCTTTTGGCCGCTTTACACAAACCAACTTATCTGTCCAACTTCTGAACAGATCTCTGGTTGCAGTGAAATCATGGACACATTGTTACATTTGTAAACAGCCACAAAATGGAGCAATGTGTCCATGATTTCACTGCAACCAGAGATCTGTTCAGAAGTTGGACAGATAAGTTGGTGTGTGTAAAGCGGCCCTTAGCCTGTGTGCACATGTTGTGTTTTTTTGCAGTGTTACCTTTTTGACTGCAGATTTGTCACAAAGCCTTAAGGCGATGTTCACACAGTGCGTCTTTGCTGTATTTTGGGGTCAGGTTTTGCTTCGGTTTTCTGCTAATCTAATCCTGCGTTTTTGTTTCCCCATAAAACCTCTGTGATTCTGGGATTGGCTCCTCACACGTCGGTTTTTGTTCTCTGCAGAAAGTGGAAACAACTCAGGTTTTTCTGTGTTTTTGAAAGAATGAGCCTCAATAGTGTTCTGCGTTTTTGGCTTTGTTCTATCGCCGAAACACGTCAAAACGTGCAAAAAACGCAACAGAATACACAAGTTTCCTCCTGCCAAAAATCTGGAGTCAGGAGAAACCTTGAGAACCCATAAGGTTTTGCTGTGTTTTTGCAGCGTGTGAACATCGCCTAAGGGGTTCTTGACTTTGCAGGCATCAATGCGAATCCTGAAGTTAACTTCTCACATTCCCCTTGCAGATTTCTTTCACCGTTTTTGCGTTTTTCCTGCCTGTAGATTCAGAAATTGCTACACCAAATCCTGTTACATTTGCTCATGCCCTTTATAAGTAGGTTTGCCAGTCTCTAAGCCGAATTCTAGCAGTGAGTTCAAGCTATAAGGCTTCAGCGGCACTTGCTGAAGATTTCATCAGGTGGACAAGACCTCTGCTAGCTTACCAGTCCAACTCTACTGCTATCGGGGCTGCTCCGTAAGCTTCATGAATATTCACTGCACTGAACTGCAACAGCCAATCAGACGGTCACTCTGTGTGACAGTGTCTCTGATTGGTTGTTGCACTCAGACTGCGTTCCCACAATCTGTTCCGGTGTCTGTGCTTGGTTGCTATATGCATTAGTGTATAGAACCAACCTGCTGGCATGTGTGTGTAAAATAAATAAATAATGGCATAAAAAATGTGTAGGGCTCCGCTATATGTTTCATTCTCAGCACAGATAAAGAAGACAGCTGTGGGCTGCCACCCTCAGCTGCCCAGTTTACCTTGGCTGGCGATAAAAAATACAATGGAGCCCTTTTTTTACATTTTTAATTATTTAAGTAAATAAATAAAAAAAAAAAAAAAAAAAAAATGTGTAGGCTCCGCCCTATTTCCAGCCAGGTAAACTAGGCAGCTGGGGGCTGGTATTCTCAGGGTCGTGGAGCCCATAGTTATTGGATCCCCCCCATGCTATATAAAAGCAATACGCAACATTCACTAGAAGCGCCAATTCCTGGCGCTTTAGCCGCCTCTTCTCGATGCCTGGTGCAGAGGCATCGGGGTAATAGAATGTCTAAATGACAGCTGAGTATTGACAACTTGTCATTAAGTCCTGGATCGGTAGTGTCAGGAGTCTTGTAATACCATATATTATAATCTGGTAAATGAAGGATTTATACACACACACACTTCCTTTATTAGAAATAAAAAACACTGACCCTCTTTATCCCATTTATTAACCCAAAGCATACCCTCCAAGTATAATCCATGAAGTCCCATGAAGTGCA
>JARQOC010000007.1:114652651-114682920 GCA_033576535.1 Allobates femoralis
TTTACAGTGTCAGAAGATTGCCCCGGATAATAACTAAGTGTTCATAGGTAAGGAGCAAACAGTGATGTCACAATACAATGTATCCTCCAATCTCCGCAGTCAGGACACTGGATCTGTGTCTCATGAGATCTACTTGTGGATTTGCATTTCATTCATTCTATTGTGACACACAGACACATACACACATACATATATATATATATATATATACACACAGACACATATGTACACATACGGGGTGCGCTGTGACTCATGGAGGGGGGTGGGCTGTGTCTCGCGGGGTGGGGTGGGCTGTGTCTCGCGGGGTGGGGTGGGCTGTGTCTCGCGGGGTGGGGTGGGCTGTGTCTCGTGGGGGGGTGCACTGTGTCTCGCGGGGGGGGGTGGGCTGTGTCTCGCGGGGGGGGGTGCGCTGTGACTCGCGGGGGGGGTGCACTGTGTCTCGCGGGGGGGGGTGGGCTGTGTCTCGTGGGGGGGTGCACTGTGTCTCGCGGGGGGGGGGTGGGCTGTGTGGGGTGGGGTGCGCTGTGACTCGCGGGGGGGTGCACTCTGTTTCACAGAGAAGTAATGCAGTGAGATCCTCGGCAGAATGAATTCCTTATGTTGGTGCTGAGTTTTTGTCTTCCAGGATCTCTCCCGGTTCGCGGTCTCCGGAGCAGACACTGAACGTGGCGGCAGAGACATCGGAGCAACAAATCAGAATTCTACTTGTTTTTGTTTTTCATTAGGGCCGACACATTGAATCTATAGACATTGAGAAGCCCCTTGTAGGCGGTCTGGGGTTCAGCGTTGTGGCGCTCAAGAATCCTAATGTTGGAGACGGGGGAGTGTTCATCAGGGGGTGCAGCCCGGGAGCCTCGCAGACAGGTATGACTTTAATATATAGATTTTTTATTTTACACATTTCAATGTTTTTGTTTTTGTTTTTAAATTTTATTTCCTTTTCTATCTCAAATCAATTTTTCCTTCATTTTCTATAACGTAACCGTGAGCCATAATTTGCCATCAGTGTGAACCTGCCGCCATCAACATGATGGAGAATGTCTGGAGGGAGATTGGCTGGGAGGGTAATGTTCTGTGACACGGAGGGGGTTATTTAGTTTTTTTGCATAGCGGCTGATTGTAGTTCAGTGTGTAATGATGTGTGGGGTCAGGTGAGGTCGGCGCTTCACTCCGGTCATTGATACCAGATGGCAGAATGCGGAGATTGGGATTTCAGAACACAGAAAGTCGGTGGAAAAAGCCTCGGCCTTCAGGTGATTTCCCCAAATGAGGCCAAAATAGATTTTATTTTTTTAAGTAAACAGAATAAAAAATCCATAAATTCTCCTTCTATAATCCAGTCTGGAGCTTTATTGGGGAATTTAACAAGACGTGCGGACGACTCTACCCTTCACTACAGGTGTGTTGGGACCGACCCAAAGAAGACAATGTGTTCTCTATTACAACAACAGAAATTTGGAGATTTCCATCCACTTCTTTTTTTTTATTCCCACAATGCATCTAAAGGCAGAAATGATGAAGTCAATTTTAATTTTTTTTTTAACCCTTCTGCGACCAAGGACATATATATATATATATAGATAGTGAGGTAGCGACCCGGGGAACTCGCTTGGCCACGGAAATGACACCAACACTTGCTTATAATGTAACAAATGATTACCCGGTTAATTAGCGCACACATATCATAACCCGGGTGTCACATCAGACATTGATCACATGATTCATGACATTACACTAGAAAAGCTCGTCACATAATACATTACATATACATTTACCATAACTAATTATCACCGGGCCCCGGGGGTCCCAATGGCGGTTCCGGCCGCCTAACTCTATTTACACAACACTTAATACTAACTCAGACCCCACTGCCAGGATCCGGGTACAGCCCTGTTCACATCGGTCTCACACAGGCTGCTACTCTGGACACACATTCCTCCAAGATCAACGGGACCATATCACGACCCCCGGTCGGCCCCAATAGTGGCCATGCCTGTCTGGCTCTCCCAGCACATGGTACGGTACAGGTTCCAGCCTGACCGATACCTTACTCCTCACACACGCTCCCAGCCCATCATACCATATCCATGGACTGCGGCTCCCCTGGGTCCATAACAGGGATTGGCAAACCTGAGTCACCGGGGACACCGAGCGTCACCAAGGCCTCCTCACCATGTGTTTAGGCCTCCTCACCATGTGTTTAGGCCTCCATCCTGTGGCAGGTCTCCAGGTCGACGACTGTGCCCAGTCGAGCGCCCTCCAGGATCAGCCTCGGTTCCCCACTCTAGGAGCCCTCTTCACCCCCTGTGTCACACACACCATCGGAGGGACAGGTGCCCCCACATGCAGCAGGACAAGCCGCCCTCTCGTCCCAACAGGACGGAATTCCTCTAATATATCATCCACACTGGCTGGGTCTCTCTCATAGACTGAACTGAACTCTCCTCTCACACACACCGGGCAGGTTAAGTCCTGCTCACCACATCCACCTGACACACCCACCCGGGCTGTCAGCAATCAGCACCCATTACTTTTCTTTTGGTCACTCATTGGTCTCATCAGTCACTTACAGCCGCTCATTTGGCTCATAAATCTCCTGGTTTACAGCACTCACACACAGGAAAACAGGCCCATGTGAATAGAATCCTGTGCTGATAACCCGTGTGATGCACCCGGCCATGGGATCATGCCGACCATGCCTCACTATATATAATCTCCTTGACCATGTCACTCCCTCTGATGCGAGCTCAGAAGCTAAGCTCGCATCATTCCCCGCACATGTCAGGTGATCAGATCAGCTGACCTGTGAAGCTAACAGCACCGCTTAGATTGCTGATCCGATCGGTGCGGTCAGTCACTGATGGCACGATCCAAACACCTTGGCAGGGATGGCGCTATTCCCTGCTGGCATCTGAGGACCCTTGATGTGACCATGGGATTCCGATCATTACCTTGACAGCCCGGGGTCCTGGGATGACCCCAAATGCTGTCTGGAATTGCATCTTGTGGATGCCTGGCGAGCGTCGGCATCCACAGAAAGTGATGATTTCTCCTGTGCACAGACGTGCAGCAGCTCATCTGTGCACAGGAGTAGCGATCGGACTGTGGAGCCCTGAGGCCCCTTAAGTTAACTTAGGATCAGTATTATAATGTATCTACACAGTGACTGCACCAGCAGAATAGTGAGTGCAGCTCTGGAGTATAATACAGGAGGTAACTCAGGATCAGTAATGTAATGTATGTACACAGTGACTGCACCAGCAGAATAGTGAGTACAGCTCTGGGGTATAATACAGGAGGTAACTCAGGATCAGTAATGTATGTACACAGTGACTGCACCAGCAGAATAGTGAGTGCAGCTCTGGAGTATAATACAGGAGGTAACTCAGGATCAGTAATGTAATGTATGTACACAGTGACTGCACCAGCAGAATAGTGAGTGCAGCTCTGGGGTATAACACAGGAGGTAACTCAGGATCAGTAATGTAATGTATGTACACAGTGACTGCACCAGCAGAATAGTGAGTGCAGCTCTGGAGTATAATACAGGAGGTAACTCAGGATCAGTAATGTAATGTATGTACACAGTGACTGCACCAGCAGAATAGTGAGTGCAGCTCTGGAGTATAATACAGGAGGTAACTCAGGATCAGTAATGTAATGTATGTACACAGTGACTGCACCAGCAGAATAGTGAGTGCAGCTCTGGAGTATAATACAGGAGGTAACTCAGGATCAGTAATGTAATGTATGTACACAGTGACTGCACCAGCAGAATAGTGAGTGCAGCTCTGGAGTATAATACAGGAGGTAACTCAGGATCAGTAATGTAATGTATGTACACAGTGACTGCACCAGCAGAATAGTGAGTGCAGCTCTGGGGTATAATACAGGAGGTAACTCAGGATCAGTAATGTATGTACACAGTGACTGCACCAGCAGAATAGTGAGTGCAGCTCTGGAGTATAATACAGGAGGTAACTCAGGATCAGTAATGTAATGTATGTACACAGTGACTGCACCAGCAGAATAGTGAGTGCAGCTCTGGAGGATAATACAGGAGGTAACTCAGGATCAGTACTGTAATGTATGTACACAGTGACTGCTCCAGCAGAATAGTGAGTGCAGCTCTGGAGTATAATACAGGAGGTAACTCAGGATCAGTAATGTAATGTATGTACACAGTGACTGCACCAGCAGAATAGTGAGTGCAGCTCTGGAGTATAATACAGGAGGTAACTCAGGATCAGTAATGTAATGTACACAGTGACTGCACCAGCAGAATAGTGAGTGCAGCTCTGGAGTATAATACAGGAGATAACTCAGGATCAGTACTGTAATGTATGTACACAGTGACTGCTCCAGCAGAATAGTGAGTGCAGCTCTGGAGTATAATACAGGAGGTAACTCAGGATCAGTAATGTAATGTATGTACACAGTGACTGCACCAGCAGAATAGTGAGTGCAGCTCTGGAGTATAATACAGGAGGTAACTCAGGATCAGTAATGTAATGTATGTACACAGTGACTGCACCAGCAGAATAGTGAGTGCAGCTCTGGAGTATAATACAGGAGGTAACTCAGGATCAGTAATGTAATGTATGTACACAGTGACTGCACCAGCAGAATAGCGAGTGCAGCTCTGGAGGATAATACAGGAGGTAACTCAGGACCAGTAATGTAATGTATGTACACAGTGACTGCACCAGCAGAATAGCGAGTGCAGCTCTGGAGTATAATACAGGAGGTAACTCAGGACCAGTAATGTAATGTATGTACACAGTGACTGCACCAGCAGAATAGTGAGTGCAGCTCTGGGGTATAATACAGGAGGTAACTCAGGATCAGTAATGTAATGTATGTACACAGTGACTGCACCAGCAGAATAGTGAGTGCAGCTCTGGAGTATAATACAGGAGGTAACTCAGGATCAGTAATGTAATGTATGTACACAGTGACTGCACCAGCAGAATAGTGAGTGCAGCTCTGGAGTATAATACAGGAGGTAACTCAGGATCAGTAATGTAATGTATGGACACAGTGACTGCACCAGCAGAATAGTGAGTGCAGCTCTGGAGGATAATACAGGAGGTAACTCAGGATCAGTAATGTAATGTATGTACACAGTGACTGCACCAGCAGAATAGCGAGTGCAGCTCTGGAGGATAATACAGGAGGTAACTCAGGACCAGTAATGTAATGTATGTACACAGTGACTGCACCAGCAGAATAGCGAGTGCAGCTCTGGAGTATAATACAGGAGGTAACTCAGGACCAGTAATGTAATGTATGTACACAGTGACTGCACCAGCAGAATAGTGAGTGCAGCTCTGGGGTATAATACAGGAGGTAACTCAGGATCAGTAATGTAATGTATGTACACAGTGACTGCACCAGCAGAATAGTGAGTGCAGCTCTGGGGTATAATACAGGAGGTAACTCAGGATCAGTAATGTAATGTATGTACACAGTGACTGCACCAGCAGAATAGTGAGTGCAGCTCTGGAGGATAATACAGGAGGTAACTCAGGATCAGTAATGTAATGTATGTACACAGTGACTGCACCAGCAGAATAGTGAGTGCAGCTCTGGAGGATAATACAGGAGGTAACTCAGGACCAGTAATGTAATGTATGTACACAGTGACTGCACCAGCAGAATAGTGAGTGCAGCTCTGGAGGATAATACAGGAGGTAACTCAGGATCAGTAATGTAATGTATGTACACAGTGACTGCACCAGCAGAATAGTGAGTGCAGCTCTGGAGTATAATACAGGAGGTAACTCAGGATCAGTAATGTAATGTATGTACACAGTGACTGCACCAGCAGAATAGTGAGTGCAGGTCTGGAGGATAATACAGGAGGTAACTCAGGATCAGTAATGTAATGTATGTACACAGTGACTGCACCAGCAGAATAGTGAGTGCAGCTCTGGAGTATAATACAGGAGGTAACTCAGGATCAGTAATGTAATGTATGTACACAGTGACTGCACCAGCAGAATAGTGAGTGCAGCTCTGGAGTATAATACAGGAGGTAACTGAGGATCAGTAATGTAATGTATGTACACAGTGACTGCACCAGCAGAATAGTGAGTGCAGCTCTGGAGTATAATACATGTTACAGACAGGTCTGTCTCTCTTATTTGAGTATATGGAGTCCTATGAGCAGCTTCTCTTGATAAATTTCAGTCTGAATTTTAAATGTTCTTGGTTTCAGAGATGGACGTCTCAAGGAGAATGATGAGATTTTGGCCATTAATTACACCCCATTGGACAGGAACGTCTCGCACCAGGAGGCCATCTCTCTGCTGCAGCAATCCTCCGGGCACATTCACTTAGTTGTAGCTAAACAGCAGCCTCTGCTCCTTCCACAGACGCAGGTTCCCCAGCAGGAAGAACAAGTAAGTTCCAGAGTCACAAGAGGAATGGAATCTAGACCAAGAGTTACAGATTTATACAGGAAGGGTCCTCACAGCAGCACAGAGTATTTAAAAAGTGAAGTGTCGTAGAGAGCATAGTGGCGTAGGGGATCGTATCCACAGAGTAACACACTGATTGGGCATCAGAGGAAGGAGCAGCGCACACACCTCTCCTCCCCCTTGTTAGTTATCCTGGATAGCTGGCGGGAGATCTTCTGCCCCCTGTAGCGGTGCGGCCGGTCAGGAGGAAGATGCTGTCGTACATGTGAAGACTGATGAATGAATAGTGTCAGTCCTGAACTGTGTGGACCTCAGACTGGGAACCGCACAGGGCGTTACAGAATGAGAGAATCAGTGCAACAAGTAATAAGACCCCCCTCACCCACGACCGCCGCCTGGGCACCGTCACATGTGTAAGGAAAGAGCGTGATGCAGAATAGACAGAATAATTCACAGCAGCACAGAGGAATGCTGAATTCTGAGGATAGTCAGAGAAGTTATTTTATGTCCCAGTCTTGATTCTCTGTTATTGGAGCAGTGTGGGGTCCATGGTGCGGGCGCTCAGGCAGGAACAGCATATGTAGATATGGAATATAAACTATTAATAAAATGGGCGACCGCTAATGTTCATCTTAATGGAGCCATATGGAGCGGCGGCGGGGTCTCCTCCGCTTTGGTTCCGCAGATATCTTACATTAGCCTTGTATTGTTTTTGTCTCAGGATTGGGAGAAAGTCGACAATTCACAATGTGAAAACTAGAAAACTAGAACATTTCCCTTATTTCTTGTTTCTTTCACAATTGCAGATCTGGGGTCACGTGGAGGAGATGGAGCTCATTAATGACGGATCCGGACTGGGGTTCGGGATTGTCGGTGGGAAAGCTGTCGGCGTCATCGTGAGAACCATCCTGCCGGGAGGACTCGCCGATCGAGTAATGCTGTCCATTCTCCATCTAACACTTTATGGAACTATTGTATTTTATTTTTTAACTTGAAGAGGCCGCGCCACCAATTATTGTACATTATTATTAATAGAGCGAAAAATACACAAAGGATTAGAACCCGCATCTCAGATTGGGTGAAGGAAAAGAGGAACAAAAATCATTTTTAATGTTAAATGGGTCGGTCTTACAATCAGTATATATGTCCCTCATCCTTATTTATGACCTTCCCCCTTCCCATCCTGGTATATATGTCCCCGTCCAGGTATATGTGTTGTCCCCTCCATCCAGATATATTATACCTGGACGGGGGGGGAGGGGGGCAAACAATATGTATGTCCCACCCCTAAGTATATATGTTGTCACCCCCCCCCCATCCAGGTATATATTTTGTCCCCCGCCCCCCCCATCCAGGTGTATATGGCCTCCTGTCCAGGTGTATATGTTCCCCATCCTGGTACATGGCCTCCCTATCCTGAACCCACCATGCCTTAGACTTACTGATGCGCGGGGTGCAGTAGTGGAGTGGGGGTGCAGGAGGCAGTTTTGCAGGGTCCATGGAGGGAGGGGGCACAGCTGTGTGGGTGTTGTGGTGATGTGTGGTGGGGGCTGCCATTTTCCATGCGCCTGCATGCATTGCCAAGCTGCAATTTGGCCTCTACTGTCCAGACTTCAAAATAATTGATGCAGATCTTGATCTGCGGATGCGCCACCTCCACAGCCATTTTCTGGAAGTCTTGACAGAGGAGACCAAATTGGCTTTGCCCCCAACCTCCATGGACCCTGCAAACCTGTCTCCAGCACCCCTGATCCACCACCACAGCCGGAGATCACAGAATATAAGAGTATACAGACATTACAGCTGGGGATCACAGGATATAAGAGTATACAGACATTACAGCCAGAGATCACAGAATATAAGAGTATACAGACATTACAGCCGGGGATCACAGAGTATAAGAGTATACAGACATTACAGCCCGGGATAACAGAATATAAGAGTATACAGACATTACAACCAGGGATCACAGAGTATAAGAGTATACAGACATTACAGCCGGGGATCACAGAATATAAGAGTATACAGACATTACAGCCGGGGATCACAGAATATAAGAGTATACAGACATTACAGCCGGGGATCACAGAATATAAGAGTATGCAGACATTACAGCCGGGGATCACAGAATATAAGAGTATGCAGACATTACAGCTGGGGATCACAGAATATAAGAGTATACAGACATTACAGCCGGGGATCACAGAATATAAGAGTATGCAGACATTACAGCTGGGGATCACAGAATATAAGAGTATACAGACATTACAGCCGGGGATCACAGAATATAAGAGTATGCAGACATTACAGCTGGGGATCACAGAATATAAGAGTATACAGACATTACAGCCGGGGATCACAGAATATAAGAGTATACAGACATTACAGCCGGGGATCACAAAATATAAGAGTATACAGACATTACAGCTGGGGATCACAGAATATAAGAGTATACAGACATTACAGCTGGGGATCACAGAGTATAAGAGTATACAGACATTACAGCCAGGGATCACAGAATATAAGAGTATGCAGACATTACAGCCAGAGATCACAGAATATAAGAGTATACAGACATTACAGCCGGGGATCACAGAATATAAGAGAATACAGACATATTCTGTGATCCCCTGACTGTAATGTCTGTATTCTCTTATATTCTGTGATCCCCGGCTGTAATGTCTGTATACTCTTATATTCTGTGATCCCCTGACTGTAATAAGAGTATACAGACATTACAGCCAGGGATCACAGAATATAAGAGTCTGCACTTGGCTGACATTGTTACTGCCACTGATTGGCTGCAGTGCTCACGTAACACATTGCTGGGATGTCTGGAAGGGGTTAAATAATATTTTATTGATTTTAAAGTAAATATTTGTCAGATTTTGCTAAACTTTGTTGAAGGAAACCTGTTTGTGGCCCTCAGCGACCAATCACAGCGCAGCTTTCATTTTATCAGAGCTGCTTAAGAATTGAAAGCTGGGATGTGATTGGTTGCCCCGGGCAACAACTTCAGGCTTTTTATTAATATACTAGTATAAAGGCCCGATGCAATTGCATCGGGAGAGTGGTGAAATGAATTGTGTGTATACAGGGGGGTGAGTGGGTAGCAGAGTATACAGGGGGCTCTGTGGCTGGCAGAGTATACAGGGGGCTCTGTGGCTGGCAGAGTATACAGGGGGCGCTGTGGGTGGCAGAGTATACAGGGGGCTCTGTGGGTGGCAGAGTATACAGGGGGCTCTGTGGGTGGCAGAGTATACAGGGGGCTCTGTGGGTGGCTGGAGGGGTGAGGAGAGGTCTGGCTGGAGCAGCGACATGAGCGCTTGGCGGCAGGACGTGGCTGCGTGCTGGGGGTGATCGTAGCCCCGGCATTGTCCTCTGCGGTGGGGGTGGGGGCTGCAGAGAGGGATCAATCTCTCCCCTCAGGTGACACATGTGACCTGAGGGGAAGGAGCGGATTGGGCATTGTGTGGTAAAGAGAGGACGGCCATCCGATTGGCCAGTACTCCGCATCCTGGACCAATGGGATGGGCATCCTGTGTTTAGAAGAGAGCGCCCAATCCGCTTGCAGGGGCGGCGGCCAATGGGAGTGAGCGGGGGCGTGTTAGGCTTTGCAGCCTGACCCGCTCCGTTCACTCCTATTGACCGGTGTCACTGGCTCCCGGCACCCGCCCACAGCCCCTACACCGCTACAGCAGCAGCATGGCGACACCAAGGCGCTAGCGGTGAGAGAGCGGGGAGGGGCGGAAGGCACTAGCGGCCTCCGGGCAGCGTAGACCTTGCGGAGGGCGCTCGCGATGAGGCGCTGGAGGCGGGGCCAACGGCGGTTGGCAGGATGGCGGCGGTGTGAGTTAGTGCGGCTGTGGCTCGCGATGACGCTATCTCGTCATCGCTCGCAGTGCCGTGAAGGATTTTGGGATTCGGCTATAGTGGCCGAATTTCAAACTCCCGATTTATATAAGTAGATATGTGTATAAACTGTATATGTACATCTACTTATATAATGTGTGCCCCTGTTCTCTGCCCCTGTTCTGTGTCGTCCTGTCCTGTGTCCCCCTGTCCTGTGTCCCCCTGTCCTGTGTCCCCCTGTCCTGTGTCCCCCTGTCCTGTGTCCCCCTGTCCTGTGTCCCCCTGTCCTGTGTCCCCCTGTCCTGTGTCCCCCTGTCCTGTGTCCCCCTGTCTTCTACCCCTGTCCTGTGTCCCCCTGTCCTGTGTGCCCCTGTCTTCTACCCCTGTCCTGTGTCCCCCTGTCCTGTGTGCCCCTGTCTTCTACCCCTGTCCTGTGTCCCCCTGTCCTGTGTGCCCCTGTCTTCTACCCCTGTCCTGTGTCCCCCTGTCCTGTGTGCCCCTGTCTTCTACCCCTGTCCTGTGTCCCCCTGTCCTGTGTCCCCCTGTCCTGTGTCCCCCTGTCCTGTGTCCCCCTGTCCTGTGTCCCCCTGTCCTGTGTCCCCCTGTCCTGTGTCCCCCTGTCCTGTGTCCCCCTGTCCTGTGTCTCCCCTGTCCTGTGTCCCCCTGTCCTGTGTCCCCCTGTCCTGTGTCCCCCTGTCCTGTGTCCCCCTGTCCTGTGTCCCCTGTCTTCTACCCCTGTCCTGTGTCCCCCTGTCCTGTGTGCCCCTGTCTTCTACCCCTGTCCTGTGTCCCCCTGTCCTGTGTGCCCCTGTCTTCTACCCCTGTCCTGTGTCCCCCTGTCCTGTGTGCCCCTGTCTTCTACCCCTGTCCTGTGTCCCCCTGTCCTGTGTGCCCCTGTCTTCTACCCCTGTCCTGTGTCCCCCTGTCCTGTGTCCCCCTGTCCTGTGTCCCCCTGTCCTGTGTCCCCCTGTCCTGTGTCCCCCTGTCCTGTGTCCCCCTGTCCTGTGTCCCCCTGTCCTGTGTCCCCCTGTCCTGTGTCCCCCTGTCCTGTGTCCCCCTGTCCTGTGTCCCCCTGTCCTGTGTCCCCCTGTCCTGTGTCCCCTGTCCTGTGTCCCCCTGTCCTGTGTCCCCTGTCCTGTGTCCCCCTGTCCTGTGTCCCCCTGTCTTCTACCCCTGTCCTGTGTCCCCCTGTCCTGTGTGCCCTGTCTTCTACCCCTGTCCTGTGTCCCCCTGTCCTCTGCCCCTGTCCTCTGCCCCTGTCCTCTGCCACAGTTCTTTATCCCCCAGTCATGTGTGCCCTGTTCCCCTGTCCTCTGCTGTCTGTATTCCTTCCACCGGCATTGAAGCCGGTCATGTGACAGGGCGGGCTAATGTGACGTCACAGAGGGCCTGTCACATGACCGGCTCCAAAAAGAAAGTATTTCTCCAGGCAGCAGAGCGGGGAGGGGGAAGTGCGGAGCGGCCGGGGGAGAGCGGGCGGCAGCGGCGCTACTGGCCGCCATATGCGGTGGGAGATGAGCGGTGTCTAGTGTCAGGAGATCAGCGGCTTGCGCATGAGCGGCTGACTCCACGCTATGTTGTGGGCAGTGGACGGGTGGGCGGCGGAGACGGCGGGTGGCGGAGACGGCAGTGCGGCTGTGGCTCGCGTCATCGCTCGCAGTGCTGCAAAGGAGTCTGGGATTCGGCTACAACGCCCGAATTCCAAACTGCCGATTATATAAGTAGATTTTGTTTTATAATTGTGTTTATATGACAGGAAACGCCCGGTGCTTGTTGCAACCAATCAGATCCCAGCTTTTATTTCTGAAACAGCTCTGTGAAGATGAAAGCTGCGCTGTGATTGGTTGCTGTGGGCAATAAATCTGTTATTAGGCCTTTCTGAAAATGAGAGGCCTAAAAGAGGCTAAAGCGCCCCTCCCCCGTCCTCGTCAGGCCGCACAGCCCTGGGTGACTGGATGATCACATCTGATCTCTTTACACTGGAGACACAATATGGGACTTTTTCTATTGAAGTTATGATTTTTGCCCATTTTGCCCGTCTTATTTGTCGCCTTTGTTCAGCCACTTTCTTTTTTTTTATTCTTAATTTTTTTAATGTAAGACCCATTGGCGGCGGCTCTATATCTGAGCGAAGCCGCCTGTTTTTGGGATTTAAAGGGGTTTACAGCCGGTTAATTGCAAAAATAAATAGATCTCATCAATTTACCGCTGGAGATAAATAACCGGATTAAGCGGCGCTGAGCGCCAGCCCCGAAAACGGGGAGCAATTACAGAAAAGCAAAAAAAGTCAATTTCCATGAAGTGGAGCTGGATGAGGCCGCGATAGACTGGACATTAATATAGTTTATGTGTTTTACAATGTCTTCATTAACTAGAATCCTCCATATTAGTAATGGCAGAAGACCCGGCCGGGGGCGGCTGAAGGAGATCGCTGCCATAAATACAGATCTGGAATTGGTTTCCTAAAGGGGAATTTTATTAATTTATACTTAAATATATTTAATTATTTTATATTCATATTGGTTGATTTATCTTTTTATATTTTAATATGGACATGGGTGTCTAGAGATGAGACAGTGACTTCAATGGGAGAGAGTAGGGAGCATGCCATGCAGTCTGAGCAGAAGCCATTGTGCGGGGAGGAGAGGAGAGTAAGCACTGGGACACGTATATAGGATTATCTCAGCACAGGATATGTGGTATGATCAGACCATGTCCCTGTACAGTCAGACACATCCATTACACAGTACATAATAGGGACACATATATAGGATTATCTCCGCACAGGAGATGTGGTATGATCAGACCATGTCCCTGTACAGTCAGACACATCCATTACACAGTACATAATAGGGACACATATATAGGATTATCTCCGCACAGGAGATGTGGTATGATCAGACCATGTCCCTATACAGTCAGACACATCCATTACACAGTACATAGCAAGACACATATATAAGATTATCTCAGCACAGGAGATGTGGTATGATCAGACCATGCCCCTGTACAGTCAGACACATCCATTACACAGTACATAGCAGGGACACATATATAAGATGATCTCAGCACAGGAGATGTGGTATGATCAGACCATGTCCCTGTACAGTCAGACACATCCATTACACAGTACATAGCAGAGACACATATATAAGATTATCTCAGCACAGGAGATATGGTATGATCAGACCATCTCCCTGTACGGTCAGACACCTCCATTACACAGTACATAGTAGGACACATATATAAGATTATCTCAGCACAGGAGATATGGTATGATCAGACCATCTCCCTGTACGGTCAGACACCTCCATTACACAGTACATAGCAGGACACATATATAAGATTATCTCAGCACAGGAACATTTATGTAATCACATCCAATTCTGGAATTATTATTATCTTTGTTTGTGGGAAGACTACTTTAATCTCCATGGTAGAGAGTAGTGGGAATTCCCAGTACTCTGTGCAGAGATCATCATGCAGTGATGTAAAGGAGACGCTTACTGACTTCTATGGGTGAAAGCTTACGGACATGCTCTGACCTATGCAGAAGTCATTGTGGAGGGAGAGGAGTCATTGACTTCTATGGGAGACAGTAATGGACATGCTCTTTTGCTCTTTAGCCTGTGCAGAGGTAATGAAGAGACATAGAGGAGAAGCGGATTCATTGTCCTCAATAGGCCTAAAAGAAAAAAACAAAATGTATTGTAAGGAGACGGGGGGTGAATTCCACCTTTAGCTCCCGGCCCCTGATCTTAGTAACCTCCACTAGAGAAGACCTGAGCTGCAGCTGCAGGAAACAGAGGGGCTCATTCTTCTTCACTTTGCCTCTGCTTGCTGTCAGTGAATATTCATTGCTATTCAACAAGTCAATGCTGGAACCTTTCAGATTCATAATAAATGTCTCAAGGAGTTTTTTTCTTTCCTTTCTTTTGTGCTTTTAGGATGGAAGGTTAAAGACGGGGGATCACATCTTACAGATCGGAGGCACCAACGTCCAGGGAATGGCCAGTGACCAGGTCGCTCAGGTGCTGAAGAATTGTGGCAATTCTGTTTCCATGGTGATTGCCCGAGATCCAATGGTCAAGACTCCTCCGGTGAAACCGCCGGCACCAGCAACATTGCCGGTCGGTGCCCTTCCTCCAAAAGACATCAAGAGCGACAACCCTGTAAGTGTCTCTACATCATCCTCATCATCATCATCATCCCCCATTATATGGGCAGATTCACATGAGGGGCTTTCTGTCCGCCTCCCCCTACAGATGATTACAACATCTAATTTCTCACTTTTTAATACATTTCTAATCAAACCTAACAAAAACTCGACGTCATATTAGATTGCAAACGGCACCATCGATTCAACATGATCACTTTGTGTCACATCCGTTAATTTAAAAGGAACACCGCGATTATTATTGTTAATTTTTGCTAATTAAACCCAGATAGAAATATATTTTCATTTTTAAAGCTTAGCTGTGCAGCAGCCACAGAAAAATGGAAAACAATCAATTGGAGATATTCATTGACTTCTAAGGGGGAATGTTGTGACTCTGCTGCTGGCTGTAGACACAATGGAGAATACACAATACAGACTGCTGGCCGTATGCACATTAGAGATTGGCTATATATCTTATGTACACAGCACTATACTGTATATACAGGTTCACATTATATACACACAGGATATAGACGCACTATTACAGCATGTGGGGTGGACCTGTATATACAGTATGTGCTGTGTAGAGACAAACACACACACATCATACTCCCCTCCAGCAGCAGCTCCATCCTTCACATCCTGCAGGCGCTCTGCTGTGACTTCCGGTTTGTACTGATATGGCAGCCTATCAGGTACATGTGCAGTACAAACCTGACATCACTGAAGATGTTGGTCTTGGCCAGGCCGGCCCCCTCTCCTTCGGCCTGTTCAAGAGGTGATTGGCAGGAGAGTGGGCCCGTAGAAGTGGTGAGGAGTTTGGGCCCTGCCCCCTCACTTCTTTTGCGGCCCCCCTCTTCTGGTAATCACAGTTGGGCCCCTCACATGAGTCAGAGTATTCATACCATGACGGCGGCCCTGTGTGGGCACGCTCTGTGATCTGTGTAGAGGTCATTGTACGGGAGGGGGGAGCACGTGGATCTGGTGTTACCTGTCATTCTCAATCATACTTTTGCTTAACGTGAAAACAAATTATTGAGCCGCTACTTTTTGGAGGGGTCTGTGAGCTACAAGGTGGCGCTCGCTGCAGAGCTCAGGTGAACCCCTGATTATATTGAGTCCATGAAGTGAAAAGTGAACCCTACTGTCATGATTTTACCAAAATGTTAAGGAGAGCAGACACCCAGGCATTGAGGGGTTACTGTCATTAAATGTTAATCTCTAAACATTCATTAACTTTCTAACCTGCTTTTGTGTTTCAATACCCAACATTTTTCGTTCAAGTATTTTTATTGAAGTTTCTGAATAAACTCGGGTTACAATGAGATAATAAAGTAGCAAATATAAAACTGTTACAAGGCGTATAAATCGAGATCTACATAGACATGGTTATGTGAAGTCATAGAAACACTGAATTATCTCTTCATTTAAATGGCTGGGTACTCACCTTCTCTCCTTCTTCCCTTCCCTAATATTTTTGAATATCTTTGTTCGCCGGCTGTGTCATCTTGTATACATTGTGGTAGATCGACTCTCTCGGCTGCCATTTGAGGTAGAGATAGGAATGATTCTCCTGTAAATCTTTGCTTCTTTTATTGTACTTTATAAACCAACTCAACAAAGTAAAACAAAAACAGCCTTTCTGGCACAAAGAAAATAAAACCAAATAGCACAGTCCATACAACTGCGGGTTCCTCCCACTAAGCTTCAGGGTTCCACTCTGCTCAATCAGTGCAACACTATGGAGGTCTGCAGAGTGATTACAGAGGCCTTACTTTAGTTGCTGGACCATAAAGTGAAGATATGGTGAACAGCCGTCCCACACATCTCTCTAGCTGTTCACAAAAACCCCTAACCCTGTTAAAGCTGTTTAGCATTTTCGGTGCCTAGTATACTGGAGCATACATCTGGGTTCATATGACTGAGGCTATTAATCTCAGCGATACACACCTCCCCTTTTGTATTTTACCAGTGATCACCTAACAACATCCAGATGCAAGCTGTTCACACCTGATGCTTCCCACATCGCAGGAGTCATTGCAATAGTATTCAGCTATAGGGTACCTTTCACGAAGTACATTTTTTTACCTGGTGTAAATGAGAGTAGAATAAGCATACAGGGAAGATGGGTCTTTTTCTGGTCGTCATAATGGGAGACCCAGACAATGGGGTTTAGGGCTCTGCCCTCCGGAGGTCACACTAGGTACTACAAGTTTGTAGACACCGCCTCCTCCGCTTATAAACCCCCACCGTAGGAGACATCCTCAGTTTTAAACTTAGTGTGCTCGGAGGATCACGCTTTGCTTGCACTTCACTGCATTCTCACAGCTTACGTGATGGCGTATGAAGACAAGGTAAAATGGTCCCGCTCGGGACTCCCGACAGCCTCCCCGCTCACCCTCTGCGGAACACGCTGGTGGAGGTACCGGAGGGCTTTTAGCCTGGACACTTCAGTGTTCTCCCGGTACGCTGTCGCGCTCCTTTCCTTTCCATCCCTCCATGGAGGCTCTGGTAAGGGGGAGCCTGGAGCCTTGCACAGCTCCGCTCCGTCCGAGGCCTCCCTAAATGGTGCTTACAGACCGGACGGAGCCAGCCCAGTCCGAGGCCTCCCTAAATGGTGCTTACACTCCGGACTGGTGCTGTACCCCCGTCCGAGGCCTCCCTAAAGGTGCTTACAGACCGGACCGGCACTGAGGCACCTGGTGTGTCTCCTGTGTGCCTGGGGGTAGTGTCTGTCACTGTGGTGTCATGACACTCAGACCGCGCGGTTACCCTCGGGTCCGCGGTTCTGGCGGTGACCCTGTGCTGGGGTCTCCCTGGCTGACCGCCCTGTGTTTCACAGGGGCTGAGGCTGTAGACTGCGGGTGTTTTTATGTGTACATGCAGTCTGAGAGTGTGTGTGGTGATATTCACACTCTTTTCCCGCGCTGCGGGCTCCGGCACCTCCATTGCTGTGGCAGTCTGGAGGAGGAGGAGGCAGCCCTTATGGTGACATCACCGCTGGGCGTGTTGTGTGTTCTTCCCGCGTGTTCCTGGCTCCGCCCACATCTTCACTGTCGGCGGCCATCTTCTCCCTCACTTCCCGGCTGGGATCTGGCTGCAGCGCGTGTCTGCACTTGCAAGGGAGACCGGAACTCGCGGAGGTCACACACACACACCGCTTCCTCCTACCGCTTTACTGCGGTCGGTAAGCCACCGGGATTCCCGGTTTGTTTGTGAACTTTGGCTTATATTCCCCTCACTGTGGAGATGTCCTCAGTTGGGAAGCATGCTGCTAAGGCGGCGGTGGTCTCCATTGCCTGTGTTACATGCAACGGGACACTGGTGGAGGGGTCCTGCAATAACTGCGGACGCCCAGAGGCCCGGTCTGCTACTATTGAGTCTGCAAATCCGGGATTATACCCTGAGGTTCAGGTGATCTCAGGGCCATGGGAAACGCAGAATAAGATCAATGAATCTCTGCTGTCCCAGATGTCCTCCATGTCGCAAACCCTGGAGGCACTGCATAGGAGACTGGAGAACCCAGCTACTCCTCCTAGTTACCCCCGGGTGTCTCTTACTTCTGCTGTAAGACCCCCTAAGCGAGCCCGTGAGGCTTCTCCTGAGCTCCAGACTCTCTCTGAGGAGGAGCGTTCCTCTGATGGTGAGGAAGATGATGGGGGTTCTACTCTTGGGTCTATGTCTGAACCTCCAGATGGGGTGGAGGATCTGGTGTCCTCCATCAATGAGACATTGCGTCTTGTCACTCCTCCTGAGGAGGTGACTGTACACCCCAAGGAGGTCTATCAATGGCTGAGGCCAGAGGCTAGACCAAGTGGCTCCTTCATGGACCACACTAATTTCGGAAGGGTGATTAAAGCTCCCAGGTTGCATCCTGGGCGGCGTTACGTCCGTAAAACTAAGGACAATCGCTTTCCCTTTCCCCAGGAGGCGCTCCAGGAATGGTCGCAGTCTCCCAAGGTGGATGCTTCCATGACTAGGATTGCTGCACGCTCCTTGTTTTCTGCCTCTGATAGCTCCTCGTTGAAGGATGCTACTGATAGACAGGTCGAGCAACTCGCCAAGTCTTCCTATGAGGCTGTGGGGTCTTCGTTTGCCCCTAATTTTGCCGCGGTCTGGACCCTACAAGCGATTACTATCTGTTTGGATGGTATCACTGATCTAGCTAGGTCCAGTCCAGAGGTCCTGGCTCTCACTGAGAGAGCAAGGGCCTATGCGGACTATGCCAGGACGGCATCTTTGGAAACTGCCACTCGCTCTGCTGTGGCCTCGGCCAATGCAATTGCGATCCGCAGGCTGTTGTGGCTGCGTCTTTGGGACTCAGATGCCACATCTAAGAAGATTTTACAAAATCTTCCGTTCGCTGGTGACAGGCTTTTTGGCACCGAACTGGACAAATTGATAAAGGATTCTGCTGAGTCTAAGATCCCGCAGAATAAGCCTAAGCCACGGTACACCGTGAAAAGGAACCCTAAGCAGTGGTCCTTTCGCTCCGGTTCACAGTCATCAACGGCGTCCACTCGCTCAGACCGAGGGGGCAAGCCTGCTACTCAGTGGCGTTCCAAGAGTCGTCAGAAGAAGCCGGCGGGGGCAGCGGCTGCCACCCCCAAGCCCGCCTCGACATGACTCGCTCTCTCATCCTGCCTCCCCACAGGTGGGGGGCCGCCTGTCCCGCTTTCAGGACAAGTGGCTTCTTCACATTCAAGATCAGTGGGTTCGAGACGTGGTCTCAAGAGGTTACAGGATAGAGCTGACGTCACAACCAATACCCCGATTCCATCGGTCGGTTCCATCTCCAGAAAAGGCTCAGGCTTTTCACCTGGTGTTGGAGGGACTCCGCAGAGACGGAGTGGTGGTCCCTGTGCCCACGGAAGAGAGGTTCAGGGGTTTTTACTCCAACCTCTTTATTGTCCCAAAGAAGGACGGCTCTTTTCGCCCGGTGTTGGACCTCAAGTTGTTCAACCGTCACGTGTTGGTTCGGAAGTTCCGCATGGAATCCCTGCGCTCAGTGATCGCGGCTGTGTCACAGGGAGACTTCCTAGCGTCCATCGATATCAGGGACGCTTACCTTCACGTCCCCATTGCACCAGCTCATCAGCGCTGGTTGAGATTCGCAGTGGGGGAAGAGCACTTCCAATTTGTGGCACTGCCATTCGGGCTAGCCTCAGCACCACGGGTGTTCACAAAGGTGATGGCCTCCATGATGGCTCTCCTGCATGCGCAGGGTCACGCCGTCATACCCTATTTGGACGACCTGTTGGTCAGGGCGCCATCGGAAGACCTTTGTCGGGTGAGCCTGGAGGTGACCATGAAGTCCCTGGAACAGTTCGGGTGGCTTATCAACATTCAAAAGTCGACCCTGGTTCCGACCCAGTCATTGACATATCTGGGCATGGACTTCCACACGGACTCGGCCCTGGTGTCCCTACCTCAAGCCAAGCAGCTTGCGATCCAATCAGGAGTGCAGAATGTCCTCCTGTCTCCACAGTCATCCCTACGGGTATTGATGAGACTGGTGGGTCGCATGGTAGCGGCGATAGAGGCGGTGCCGTTCGCACAGTTTCGCCTCCGTCCTCTCCAGCTGGAGATTCTTCGCAGATGGGACAAGAGGACGATCTCTCTGAATCGGCTGGTGACACTGTCACAACCAACCAGGGACTCTCTACAGTGGTGGCTCCAGCCACATCACCTGTCACG
This sequence comes from Allobates femoralis, assembly GCA_033576535.1. NCBI lineage: Eukaryota > Metazoa > Chordata > Amphibia > Anura > Aromobatidae > Allobates > Allobates femoralis. The sequence continues at coordinate 114,672,782 of JARQOC010000007.1, forward strand.
GGGCCGGTCCTTCCTAAAACCGTCATGGTTAGTGGTGACCACCGACGCCAGTCTGAAGGGCTGGGGGGCGGTGTTCTTGCACCACAGGGCTCAAGGCCTCTGGACTCAGTCGGAGTCGGCGTTGCAGATCAACGTGCTGGAGATCAGGGCGGTCTATCTGGCGCTACTGGCGTTTCAGAAATTCCTGTCAGGACAGCCCATTCGGGTACAGTCCGACAATGCGACGGCCGTCGCCTATATAAATCATCAGGGAGGGACCAGAAGTGCTCAGGCCCTCGCCGAAGTCCACCGCATTCTACTCTGGGTGGAGGAAAACGGCTGCCTGATCTCCGCAGTTCACATCCCAGGGGTCGAGAACTGGGAGGCCGACTATCTGAGCCGACAGGGGATGGACGCCGGAGAGTGGTCCCTACATCCAGACGTCTTCAGGGACATCTGCGGCAGGTGGGGCACTCCGGACGTGGATCTGATGGCCTCACGGCTGAATCATCAGGTGCCCCAATACATGGCGAGATCTTGGGATCCCCAGTCTCTGGGGCGGACGCCCTGATCCTGAGCTGGTCCAGCTTTCAGCTGCCATATGTGTTTCCGCCTCTGGCTCTGATTCCCAGGGTCCTGTGGAAGATCAGGACAGACTGCAGAGTGGCCATTCTAGTGGCTCCAGATTGGCCCAGGAGGTCTTGGTACCCGGACCTGTGGCAACTGTCAGGCGGACACAGGTGGGCTCTTCCAGAACGCGCAGATCTACTCGCGCAAGGCCCATTCTTCCACCTCAATTCCAGGGCCCTCAGATTGACTGCATGGCTCTTGAGGCCTGGCTGCTGACATCCAGAGGTTTCTCTCCTACAGTGGTTGCCACTATGAATCGGGCAAGGAAACCGGTTTCCAGGAAGATATACCACAGAACGTGGAAAATCTTTTTTACCTGGTGTGCCTCTGGTGGCCGCTCTCCGTGGCCTTTGTCTATCCCGACATTGTTGGCCTTCCTACAGTCGGGGTTGGAGTTGGGATTATCCCTTGGCTCTCTGAAAGGTCAAGTATCAGCACTTTCAGTGTTGTTTGACAGGCGCTTGGCGCTCCTCCCGAAGGTACGTCAATTTCTGCAGGGGTGTCTCGGGTGGTCCCGCCCTATAGACGACCTCTGGACCCTTGGGACCTAAACATGGTCCTGGCGGCACTGCAGAAACCGCCGTTTGAGCCACTGAGAGACGTCTCTCTCTCTCGTCTGTCCCAGAAGGTGGTCTTTCTGGTGGCGATTACGTCTCTGAGACGGGTCTCAGAATTGGCTGCACTTTCGTGCAAGTCACCCTTTCTGGTGGTTCACCAGGACAAGGTGGTGTTGCGCCCACGGCCTGAATTTCTGCCGAAGGTGGTTTCAACGTTTCACCTAAACCAGGAGATTGTTCTTCCATCATTTTGCCCCGCTCCCGTTCATCAGGTTGAGCGCGACCTCCATACTCTGGATCTCGTGAGAGCTGTACGCATTTATGTGTCCAGGACCGCCTCCTTTAGGAGTTCGGATTCCTTATTTGTCCTCACGATGGGTCGCTGTAAGGGGGCCGCGGCTTCGAAGTCGACCTTGGCCAGATGGATCAAGGCTCCCATTCAGGAGGCGTACCGGTCTTCTGGTTTGCCTCTCCCGGTGGGTTTGAAGGCACACTCTACGAGAGCTGTAGGTGCCTCCTGGGCCTTGCGACATCGAGCTTCTGCTCTACAGGTGTGTCAGGCGGCCACTTGGTCCAGCCTGCACACTTTCTCTAAGCACTATATGGTGCATGCCCATGCCTCTGCGGATGCGAGTTTGGGCAGGCGGGTTCTCCAGGCGGCGGTTGCCCACCTTTAGAGGGAACCATGTGTTATCCGTCTTGTTGAGGAACTCTTCCCGCCCTGGGGTATTGCTTTAGGACATCCCCATTGTCTGGGTCTCCCATTATGACGACCAGAAAAAAGAGAATTTTGTTTACGTACCGTAAATTCTTTTTTCTTTAGTCATCAATGGGAGACCCAGCACCCACCCAGTTGTTCCGTTGCATATTTTGCACTGGTTCTGTTCTCTGTTGAGACAGTGTTTGCCGGGTTGTTGAACCGTCTGTGCACGGCATTCTTCCCGATGTTTCGGGTGTGGTTTAATTTCTCCTCGCAGCTTATGGACTAAACTGAGGATGTCTCCTACGGTGGGGGTTTATAAGCGGAGGAGGCGGTGTCTACAAACTTGTAGTACCTAGTGTGACCTCCGGAGGGCAGAGCCCTAAACCCCATTGTCTGGGTCTCCCATTGATGACTAAAGAAAAAAGAATTTACGGTACGTAAACAAAATTCTCTTTATTTCAGTTACGGAGAAGAGCAGGAACAATAGAAAAGCTGCGCAAGATTCAGAAGAACAAATCGGCGTTTACAACACATTAGCAAAAGACATATTAATGGCAAGTGTCAGGTCCTCATTAATACAACATGGACATGTTACATCAGCTGAGCAAGTCTCTCCCCATCCTTGCTTTTGTTGGGTTTCACACCATATCAGACTATCTAGTTTACAGGAAAAAAAAGAGCAAACCCAGAGTTGAGAAGTATCACACCTGTAGATAAGTTGCACCTTGTGGAGGTCGAAAATAATATTTTTATTCAATGACTACAAGAAGAGATCTTGAAAAGGCAAAGTATATTACAAAGTTCCAGGACTTGGCATAATCTGTTCTATTCTTGCTCCGCAGGGGTGTGTCCTACCTTGTATTTTTGCCCCCTGGGGGTGTGTCCTGGTGACAGGCCTGGCAGTATGAACCTTTGAATGTATTTGTTTTTCTAGTAGAAATCAATAATGGATTTCTTACAACCACAAGACTAATTATTTTTATTTTATATTTAGGAAGATGTTGAGGACAATATATATGATATTACCCTCACCAAAAAAGAAGGTCAGAGCCTTGGGATAACCGTGGTGGGCTACACAGGAGGTAGCAGTGGAGGTAAGAATCATTGTGGCATATTCTCCAGATTTTCCAAATCTCCCAAAATATGTAATCGGCTCCTAGAAAAAGGAAAGATGTTTGGGGACTCTTGGGAGCGTTTGCTGCCAAAACTCCATGAAAGTAGCTCCTCATGGGCGTGACTCTGACATGCTTTCTCATTGGATGAGGTCCACAAGGGTCAGATGAGGGGCATTGTCAGTGAAAGTGCTGAAAGATGGTAACTGAGCAGTTTTAGGATAATCATTTTGCTCTAATAGATAAGTCTATAGGACCCCACTTTATTTTATCTTATTCTTGCTGGCTGGGTGTTTGTTTTTAGAGACGTTTACTGATAAAACAACATGGATTTTCCACCTATTTCCTGTTTTTGTATTTTTTTTCTTTTCCCCTATGGCGGCACCCCAGAGAACAAAGCCTCTGGCAGGTATGAGGGTTTTCACTTGTCGATTGCTGCCTGATCCTGGACCGTAACGGAGCCCTTCAAGGTTGCGGCCCTTCATCCTCCCCCCCTCTGTGTGTCATACTCTCCGCCATTGCATGATGTAACATCACTCCTCATGTGTTTAACCATCCTTCAATTCATCCCATCATGGCCAGGCAGGGCAAAAAGAACCATCAGAAAGAGAAAATCTTTCATGAATTAAGACCTGGTTTGCGCTTTTTTGGAAATTCGCTAAATGGAACTTTCTAGTTGGGTTCTTGTAACATCTGCGGAATTTCTGGATATTTTTGAACCAATAACCAAAGCGCAGCATTGTTCATATGGTATATACCTGCCACATTTTGGACTTTTCAGGACTCTTATGGAAATATCAGGACAGTCCTGGCATTTGGAACATATGCTAATTCCATGGAGCGTATACTGCAGGGGTGGGGAAACTCAGGCCCCAGGGCCCCATGTGGCCCTCGATGACCTTTATTTGCGGCCCCTGGGCAGATTCCTGGGGACCACAGTGGTGTGGCTGGCTGACAAGTTTTGCCAACTTCCTGCCCTTTAAACCCAGCTCCCTAGTGATCTCTATGCCCCAGCCTCAGCCTCCCCAGTGAGGTATATGCTCCCAGCTCCCTAGTGATCTCTATGCCCCAGCCTCAGCCTCCCCAGTGAGGTATATGCTCCCAGCTCTCCAGTGATCTCTATGCCCCAGCCTCAGCCTCCCCAGTGAGGTATATGCTCCCAGCTCCCTAGTGATCTCTATGCCCCAGCCTCAGCCTCCACAGTGACGTATATGCTCCCAGCTCTCCAGTGATCTCTATGCCCCAGACTCAGCCTCCACAGTGACGTATATGCTCCCAGCTCTCCAGTGATCTCTATGCCCCAGACTCAGCCTCCACAGTGACGTATATGCTCCCAGCTCCCTAGTGATCTCTATGCCCAGCCTCAGCCTCCCCAGCGACGTATATGCTCCCAGCTCTCCAGTGATCTCTATGCCCCAGCCTCAGCCTCCCCAGTGACGTATATGCTCCCAGCTCTCCAGTGATCTCTATGCCCCAGACTCAGCCTCCACAGAGACGTATATGCTCCCAGCTCTCCAGTGATCTCTATGCCCCAGCCTCAGCCTCCACAGTGACGTATATGCTCCCAGCTCTCCAGTGATCTCTATGCCCCAGCCTCAGCCTCCTCAGTGACGTATATGCTCCCAGCTCTCCAGTGATCTCTATGCCCAGCCTCAGCCTCCTCAGTGACGTATATGCTCTCCAGTGATCTCTATGCCCCAGCCTCAGCCTCCTCAGTGATCTCTATGCCCCAGCCTCAGCCTCCCCAGTGATCTCTATGCCCCAGCCTCGGCCTCCCCAGTGATCTCTATGCCCCAGCCTCAGCCTCCCCAGTGACGTATATACTCCATCTATCATGTGATGTGCTGCAGTATAGAGTATGAGCGATCAATCGCAGGTTCAAGTCCTATAAGGGAACTCGCAAACTAAGTAAAACTTAAATATAAAAATTAGTTAAAACATATACAGAACTAAGCAAAACTTAGCAGGGGGTAGAAAAAATGCTGCAAAGCAAGAATGCTATAAACATATAGGTGCTAATTAGTTTATAACAATGTACAAAAGATTAGTTCCAGCTCATCCTACTGCTCTTTGCTCATCCACCTGGGGCTCACACACCGGCCTCGCCTTGGCCTCTCATCAAGATTAATGGGAAAAATTAGAATCTGGCTCAACAGGACTGGATGTTCATTGTTTCTTGTTATTTTTCAATTAAGATGGCAAAAACAAAAGAAAAAATGACATGACCCAGTCGACACGTTTCGACTGCATTAAGCAGAAAGACGGAGATTGGGGAAGACCTAAATAGTTTATTCTAATAACAATTAAAGTGAATGCGTTTTTATTTTATTCAATTTCCACTTTAATTGATAGAAATAAACTACGGTACTATCACTTTCGTTTCTTGGAGCATTGTCGCTTTGCAGCAATCCCTCCACTCCTGCTAACACTTGATACATGATACATCGCTGAATCATTTCCCCTTTCAAAAATAAATCCAAAAATGAAAACAAAGTGAACAGATTTTCTATTGTGTCCACACAAGTCAGATCTGTCAAATGATTTAAACCTGACGTTAAATGCCAAAAATAAAGCGAATTTAAATCAAACTTGTCATTTTTGGGATCTTTGGATCTTTCCCCTCTAAAAAATGCAACAAAACACAATCCACACAATCCACACAATCCACATGTCGTCTGCAGCCTGAAATAGATACAATAAAAACTTGAGGAAAAAACAGTTTTTATTAAGTTCTAAACTGAAATCAAATCCTGATAAACGGAGGCTGAATTGCATTTTATTGTCACCAGATCTCCGTTTTTTTAGTGCATTGCACGGTAGAATGAATGGCGCCTTCCAAACAGCCCCAAAAAAACTAACCCTAAAGACCAAAAAAAGTTCTGCTTCTTCTATGAAGGGGCGGGAGAAAAGCTCAAATCCCCAAATCACTGGGTCTTGGAAATGATGAAATTGCGGCCCAGGCCAACATCACTCCCACAGGTGACATCGGACACAGAGATCCCAGTGCAGCCGGCGATGCCCCCCACCCCGGTGTAGGAAGGTTGTGTGCTGGCCCTTTCCTAATTAGATAGTGTATAGCATTGGCCTTCAATGCAGGATCATTGCTCCATGACAGATGTCAATTTGACCTACAACTATGCATGGACAACCCCTTTTAAAGTGAACCGGTCACCAGTTTTGGGGGACTTGTAAACCCCATCCACCCCCTTTAACATGATGTAATTGGGGTTCCCCAGACGTCCCCCTGCACCTCAGAAAATGAGTTTTATTCTTTTCTGCACAATATGTTAATCTTGTAGCTTGGTCACATGGGGTCTGCGAATTGCGGTCAGCCCTGCTCCATAGAAACACTGCTCTCCTGACTGTGCAAGTAGATGATGTCCCTATGTCATCCACACAATCCCAGGTCTAGCGCCTGCGCAGGCGCCTCACTGTGCCCTATTGAACAGACAGTGATTCCACTGCGCAGGTGCGAGGATTTACTCTCTCATCGGCTACACAGGGTCTGAAATCTCACACCTGTGTAGTGGAATCACTGATCACTGGATCTTCAATAGGGCACAGTCAGGAGCCACTGCGCAGGCGCGAGACCCGGGATTGTGTGGATGACGTCGCTATGTCATTCACTTTCTCAAAGTCAGGAGGGGCGGTGTTGGCACGGAGCGGGGCGGTGTTGGCACGGAGCGGGGTGGTGTTGGCATGGAGCGGGGTGGCACTGACCGCAATCTGCAGACCACATATCACCCACAAAAAGAAATTGGCATACAGCGCAGAACAGAATAAAACTTTCTGAGGTGCAGGGGGAAGTCTGGGATTCAAAGGGGTTACAGGAACCCAATTACATAATGCAGAAGGGGGTGGGCAGGTTTACAACCCCCAAAACTGGTGACAGGTGAACTTTTAAGATTATAAGAAATAACCTTTTGTAAGTTCCGTATCACTTAGTTGTTTTCGGGGAAACTTGTAGCGTCGCCCGTTAGTGTTTGGCCATGATGTGTCCCCATCTGAGGTCACATATTTTGCTCTTATGCAAAGTGATAACAATTCACCGCCTGCAAAACCCATGAATCCAGTGTGTGTCCCTGTCTGCTCGCTTCCACCATACAGCACTCTCTGACCCCACTGTTGTCAGTTTGGGCTTTTCTGACCTTTGGAGATCACAGAATTTGTAATGATGTTACATTGTTTCTTTTCTATTTTCTAGGCTCATCCGGTATCTATGTGAAGGGAATCATCCCGGGCAGTGCCGCCGACCAAAACGGGCGCATCCAGGTTCACGACCGGATCGTGGCTGTAAGTCCATTTCTTATTATACACCGATATGATCCCTGCAGAGGATCTGAGCAATCAATTAAATTCTCTCATTTCAAGTTGATCGACTTCAGTCACCGTAAAATGAAAATTCTGCACCTAAAATAGATCCTTCCTCCGTATTCAACAACAATTCCAATCTCTGCTGGTGAATCCAAACGTCTTGTTTACGAGCAGAAGCTTTAAGGCGGCTTCACACCACGGTTTGTTCCTGTCCATGGGATCCTGTTTTTTGCAGGATTCGTTTTCTGCTGCTGTCCATGGTGCTGAAGTCTGCCTGTGTCTGCTCTGCTGCTGTCCATGGTGCTGAAGTCGGCCTGTGTCTGCTCCGCTGCTGTCCATGGTACTGAAGTCGGCCTGTGTCTGCTCTGTTGCTGTCCATGGTGCTGAAGTCGGCCTGTGTCTGCTCTGCTGCTGTCCATGGTGCTGAAGTCTGCCTGTGTCTGCTCTGCTGCTGTCCATGGTGCTGAAGTCGGCCTGTGTCTGCTCCGCTGCTGTCCATGGTACTGAAGTCGGCCTGTGTCTGCTCTGTTGCTGTCCATGGTGCTGAATTCACAGCCTGTGCATGAAATACTGCTGTCCATGGTGCTGAAGATAGAACGGCAGGATTTCCGAGCATGCTTTGTGCAAAAAATTGGATCCAGGAAATGATCCGATTTTTTTCACGGCTCTGGCCCCAATAGACTCCCATGTTATGGACACCGGATCACCCTGGATTTGTTTCTGTCTGGTTTGGTCTGATTTTTTTTTTCACTGGAGCACAAAATTGGAGCAGTCTGTGATTTTGGGGACAGGAAAAAACAAAACAAAAACAAACTCGGGACTGAATTCACAAAACCGGATGGCAACATATGACCAATTCAGCACCATAGGGACACATAGGAGGCTAAAAATCATCCTGTTCTGTTCTTTTAGAAACGAACAGAACAGGATGGCAAAAACCGAGGTGTGAAGCCAGCTCAAGACATTGCACAGACTGTTCTGAGTCCAGACTGTTCTGAGTCCAGACTGTTCTGAGTCCAGACTGTTCTGAGTCCAGACTGTTCTGAGTCCAGACTGTTCTGAGTCCAGACTGTTCTGAGTCCAGACTGTTCTGAGTCCAGACTGTTCTGAGTCCAGACTGTTCTGAGTCCAGACTGTTCTGAGTCCAGACTGTTCTGAGTCCAGACTGTTCTGAGTCCAGACTGTTCTGAGTCCAGACTGTTCTGAGTCCAGACTGTTCTGAGTCCAGACTGTTCTGAGTCCAGACTGTTCTGAGTCCAGACTGTTCTGAGTCCAGACTGTTCTGAGTCCAGACTGTTCTGAGTCCAGACTGTTCTGAGTCCAGACTGTTCTGAGTCCAGACTGTTCTGAGTCCAGACTGTTCTGAGTCCAGACTGTTCTGAGTCCAGACTGTTCTGAGTCCAGACTGTTCTGAGTCCAGACTGTTCTGAGTCCAGACTGTTCTGAGGTGATCAGGCCCCTGCTGTGGAGGTAACAGTGATCTCTCCAGTGATGTCCTATGTGTGACATGTAGCAGTGATCAGGTCTCTGCTGTGAGATCGCTGCAAATCGTTCAGGACCATTTTTAGGTCCTTGGTCTCCCGCTGGTCAGCACGCAGACCAACGATCAGTGACCTTACAGCCAATGCCCAGTGCGCCCATTAGATGCCAGGCACTGGTAACCAGGGTAAACACCGGGTAACTAAGCAGAGCGCGCTGCTCAGTTACCCGTTGTTTACCCTGGTTACCAGCGATGTCTCCGCTGACATGTCTGCCTGTTTGACAGCTCACCAGTGACTGCAGAGAGACTTTCCAGTGATCCCGGCCAGGTCGGATCGCTTGTGGGATCGCTGGAAAGTCTCAGTGTGTAAAGGGGCCTTGACAGAGGATTGCCTGTACATGATATAACTTATTTCAGTGACAGACGTGTCCCCCGCTTCTCATGAATCTGTCTTCCACTGCTAGATACATTTTGTAAGTAGTGGCCATTTTTAGAAGCTGAGATCTGAGAAGACGTTTCCCCAAACTCGAATGTTGGCGGATTGGATCCCCTTCCTGCGGCTGCTGTTGGGGCCTGAATGATGGGAGTTCTAGTTCTGGGACAGCGGCTGATCCAGTGATTGGAGACGGCTCTGCAGGATCTTGTACTTTTCCAATCACTTCAATCATTTGAGGATTCTCTTTTTTTCCATTTAACTCTTTTAGGTCGATGGTAAGAACATCAAAGGACTGACCAATCAGGAGGTTGTGACCGCGCTGCGCCACACCGGCCAAACCGTCCACCTGACCCTGTCCAGGGGTGCAGCGCCGCCGCTCAGCCCGGTCTCCCCCGGATTCTCTCCGCACAGAGGTAGTGTTATTTTTCACTTCATGTATCACAGGTGAATATAAACCGGAGTGTGCAGAGTCACTGACAGCAAGCCGAGATCTTACAAATGGCGGAGAATGGAAACGCCGGGGCTCTGAGGGTCACTGAGGAGGGGGGGAGGGGGACGGTTTGGCCATTTAAGGGGGATTTATCCTTTTTCACTGCTGGAGTCTGTGCCAATTACCGATATTGAGCGATTGCTGCAAATATCAAGCTTTACTCTTTTTTTCTTGCACTTCTTGTATAAGTTAAAAACTCCCACAATCCTTTGCAATAAGTTTTAAGATATCGTATATTATTCTCCTAATGAACAAAATGGAAAGGTCGGCGAGTGTCAGAGCTCAGATGTGCGATAATGTGGTGATATGTAGAAGGCACAAATGAAAATGGGGATAATTAAAACCAACCCCATAATGCCGACCTCCCCTCCCCCACTCCATAATGCCGACCTCCCCTCCCCCACTCCCCTAAAATACAAATGAAGCCGAGCAAAGTTC
>JARQOC010000007.1:114683020-114723347 GCA_033576535.1 Allobates femoralis
CCATCATACGCTGTATAGGAGGCTGCAGGAGCCATTATACTGTGCATAGGAAAGCTGTGAAGGCCCTTGTACTCTGTATAGGAGCCATCATAATCATTATATGGGGCTGCAGGGGCCATTACATTGTGTATAGGGGGGCTATGAAGGCCATTATACTTGTATAGGTGGCTATGAGGGCTATCATAATCTGCGCAGGGGGCTGCAGGGGCCATCATAATCTGTATAGAGGGTCTGATATTTGGGATCATACATGTCGCTCTCAATGTTTTCGGAAGAAGTGAGCCTTCTCTATCGGCATATGTGTGTTTTGGAGGCCAATTAGGACTTCTGCTATAGGGTCACATGATTTCTATGTCTGCCCCTGACTCTGTTCATTCTCTGTTGAGGTGGCAGGGGTAGCAGAGGACCGCACTATACGTACATAACTTTGGCAATCCCATAGACAATCAGTATCATCAGAGCGACAGCTTCCCCCTTCCACTCCGCAGAGGCCGCGTCTTATGATCAATAAGGATCCTAACAATAGCTGATGACTTACACCAGATATCTGTGCAGTAATGTAACGCTGTAGGATAGAGTATGTAAGGAGCGGAGCTCACGGCCGTCTGTCCTGCTGCTGTTACCGCTCCTATGTGATCGCTCTGTTATTTCATGACTTGTTTATAATCTTCATATTGAAAACCTAAAAAGAATTAATACAAACCGACCATGGAAGTGAGCGGAGAATGACCCGGGCCCTGTCGCTTTCTTCTGATTCTCCGGGTCCTTCTCACCCGCTCAGGTCTGATGTTCAGGATAACACAATGTATCAACTTAGATTTTGGTGCTCATTTACTATTTTCAGCCTATGTGTGTGTATGTATGTATGTGTATATGTATGTGTGTGTGTGTATGTGTGTATGTGTGTATGTGTGTATGTGTATACTTTTGGGTGGGAATATTGATAAATGCTATTTAAAAGGAATAATAAGATTAAAAAGAGTTCTGCTCTTCCCAATTCTTTTCCATAACTAAACTATTTGCTGGTCCTAGGAAATCAAGATGACGGCTCGCGTCACGGCTTGTTATATGTTTGCATGTATTTGATGTAGTTGGGAGGACACACACAGATGGGACGTGTCGTTACTAATGAGCGTCCTCCCCGGCTCCGTCCTTCTTACAATCTGAGCGCTGATAAAATCATCTTTTTTTCTAAAATGATGGAAGCCGGAGCGTCGCCCGAGTGAAATATTTCTTAAGTAGAAACATTAGACGCCGCCGCTCTCCAGCCGAGGGTCACACACCGGACACAGCAGTCACTCTGCACCATAACCACTTGTCACATTGTCTTATGTATGCAGCCCGGCCATTATTACTATTGTGTCAAGTGTCCGGGAAGAACCAGCGCTCAGAACAGGGGTCCGGTCACCTCCTAATTACACCAGACCAGAGTCTGCACCTGCCGAGTGTGCAAATAATGTCTGTGATCACTCCATATCACTGCGGAGAGCAATAACCATGATGTTCAGCAAGAAGGATTATTATCCCACCGCCCCTCCCCAACATTATTCTAAACATGATTCCAGTAAGAAATCTTCTCTGCACATTTCTGTTTTCATTCCCTTTTATTTGATCAATTAATCTTGAGTGAGAATTTTACACAATTGTTTCTTGAGTTACCTTCTGTATTATACTCCAGAGCTGCACTCACTATTCTGCTGGTGCAGTCACTGTGTACATACATTACATTACAGATCCTGAGTTACCTTCTGTATTATACTCCAGAGCTGCACTCACTATTCTGCTGGTGCAGTCACTGTGTACATACATTACATTACTGATCCTGAGTTACCTCCTGTATTATACTCCAGAGCTGCACTCACTATTCTGCTGGTGCAGTCACTGTGTACATACATTACATTACTGATCCTGAGTTACCTCCTGTATTATACTCCAGAGCTGCACTCCCTATTCTGCTGGTGCAGTCACTGTGTACATACATTACATTACTGATCCTGAGTTACCTTCTGTATTATACTCCAGAGCTGCACTCCCTATTCTGCTGGTGCAGTCACTGTGTACATACATTACATTACTGATCCTGAGTTACCTCCTGTATTATACTCCAGAGCTGCACTCACTATTCTGCTGGTGCAGTCACTGTGTACATACATTACATTACTGATCCTGAGTTACCTCCTGTATTATACTCCAGAGCTGCACTCACTATTTTGCTGGTGCAGTCACTGTGTACATACATTACATTACTGATCCTGAGTTACCTCCTGTATTATACTCCAGAGCTGCACTCACTATTCTGCTGGTGCAGTCACTGTGTACATACATTACATTACTGATCCTGAGTTACCTCCTGTATTATACTCCAGAGCTGCACTCACTATTCTGCTGGTGCAGTCACTGTGTACATACATTACATTACTGATCCTGAGTTCCCTCTTGTATTATACTCCAGAGCTGCACTCACTGTGTACATACATTACATTACTGATCCTGAGTTACCTCCTGTATTATACTCCAGAGCTGCACTCACTATTCTGCTGGTGCAGTCACTGTGTACATACATTACATTACTGATCCTGAGTTACCTCCTGTATTATATTCCAGAGCTGCACTCACTATTCTGCTGGTGCAGTCACTGTGTACATACATTACATTACTGATCCTGAGTTACCTCCTGTATTATACTCCAGAGCTGCACTCACTATTCTGCTGGTGCAGTCACTGTATACATACATTACATTACTGATCCTGAGTTACCTCCTGTATTATACTCCAGAGCTGCACTCACTATTTTGCTGGTGCAGTCACTGTGTACATACATTACATTACTGATCCTGAGTTACCTCCTGTATTATACTCCAGAGCTGCACTCACTATTTTGCTGGTGCAGTCACTGTGTACATACATTACATTACTGATCCTGAGTTACCTCCTGTATTATACTCCAGAGCTGCACTCACTATTCTGCTGGTGCAGTCACTGTGTACATACATTACATTACTGATCCTGAGTTACCTCCTGTATTATACTCCAGAGCTGCACTCACTATTCTGCTGGTGCAGTCACTGTGTACATACATTACATTACTAATCCTGAGTTACCTCCTGTATTATACTCCAGAGCTGCACTCACTATTCTGCTGGTGGAGTCACTGTGTATATACATTACATTACTGATCCTGAATTACCTCCTGTATTATACTCCACAGCTGCACTCACTATTCTGTTCATTATTGCTAAAAACTATCTAAGTTTATTGTAAGACATATGTTATGTATGTACACAGTGATTGAAACACAGAATAGTGAGTGCAGCTCTGGAGTATAATACAGGAGGTAACTCAGGATCAGTAATGTAATGTATGTACACAGTGACTGCACCAGCAGAATAGTGAGTGCAGCTCTGGAGTATAATACAGGAGGTAACTCAGGATCAGTAATGTAATGTATGTACACAGTGACTGCACCAGCAGAATAGTGAGTGCAGCTCTGGAGTATAATACAGGAGGTAACTCAGGATCAGTAATGTAATGTATGTACACAGTGACTGCACCAGCAGAATAGTGAGTGCAGCTCTGGAGGATAATACAGGGGGTAACTCAGGATCAGTAATGTAATGTATGTACACAGTGACTGCACCAGCAGAATAGTGAGTGCAGCTCTGGAGTATAATACAGGAGGTAACTCAGGATCAGTAATGTAATGTATGTACACAGTGACTCCACCAGCAGAATAGTGAGTGCCGCTCTGGAGTATAATACAGGAGGTAACTCAGGATCAGTAATGTAATGTATGTACACAGTGACTGCACCAGCAGAATAGTGAGTGCAGCTCTGGAGTATAATACAGGAGGTAACTCAGGATCAGTAATGTAATGTATGTACACAGTGACTCCACCAGCAGAATAGTGAGTGCAGCTCTGGAGTATAATACAGGAGGTAACTCAGGATCAGTAATGTAATGTATGTACACAGTGACTGCACCAGCAGAATAGTGAGTGCAGCTCTGGAGTATAATACAGGAGGTAACTCAGGATCAGTAATGTAATGTATGTACACAGTGACTGCACCAGCAGAATAGTGAGTGCAGCTCTGGAGGATAATACAGGAGGTAACTCAGGATCAGTAACGTAATGTATGTACACAGTGACTCCACCAGCAGAATAGTGAGTGCAGCTCTGGAGGATAATACAGGAGGTAACACAGGATCAGTAATGTAATGTATGTACACAGTGACTGCACCAGCAGAATAGTGAGTGCAGCTCTGGAGGATAATACAGGAGGTAACTCAGGATCAGTAACGTAATGTATGTACACCGTGACTCCACCAGCAGAATAGTGAGTGCAGCTCTGGAGGATAATACAGGATGATTTTACAATTGCAAGTTGTATATTTTAGCAGGATTTTGTATGTTTTCACTATCATGTATTGACTCTCTTGCGGCCCCCAGTGACTTGTCTCATGCTTTCAGTAATGTAATCATTACATTTGCAGGAATACTTTTGAACATAATTTAGATTTCTTTGCTCTTTACTTTTCTCTCCTGTCCATTCTCCATTTATAATAAGGAGTCATCACTTTCTTTGCAGAGTTGGTCCTTTCTCCAGAGGCTCAAGTGTTAAAGTCAAGATGGGAGAAGCATCTGGGACCTGATTATGAAGTATTGGTGAGTGTGGAAAGCTCCGGAGTCCAGATATAAGTAATAACATTCATGTGACCGAGTGGAGGCAATAAGAGGCAAGAACCAGTGTAACATTGCTGGAGGTGCTGGGTGGCGTTTTATTAACATGTCGGGTGTCTCAATGATTATACAGGTACGGGCAGGGGTGTAACTATCAGGATCACAAACTGTGATCAGGCCTAGAGGTATAGGGACTCGCTGCCCGCCGACCCCAGCACCTGGTTCACGGGGATGTGCGCCCCCGAGGACTCGCATCCATGTCACTGCTCAGCAGATAAAGCAGCCGCTATGGGGCTCATATGTCAGGGAGGCCGGGTGTCAGCCCCGACACCACCCCCAGCCCGCCCGTCACTCACCGCACACAGCAATGAAGAAAGAGGGAGCGCTCGCCTTCTCTTCACTCTCCCGCTGTGCCTGCACTCTTCAGTGACGTCACCACTGCACACCGCTGTACTGAGATGTTCAGTGCTGAGGACGCTCACAGGGAGGCCGGAGCAGCGGCCGGGAACCAGGAGAGGTGGGTACACTTTATAATTTTTTTTAATCAGTGAGTACATGATGGCCAGAGGATTATGGGGAAAAAGAGGGGATGGGGGTGCTTTGTTTTATATGGAGGGATATGAAGCTGCATTATACTGTATAGAGGACAAAGAGGCTGCATTATATGGAGGGATATGAGGCTGCACTATATGGAGGACTGTGGGGTGCATTATACTATATGGAGGGGCTATGAGGCTGCATTATACTATATGGACGGCTGTGAGGCTGCATTATACTGTATGGAGGGATATGAGGCTGCATAATACTATATGGACGGCTGTGAGGCTGCATTATACTGTATGGAGGCATATGAGACTGCATAATACTATATGGATGGCTGTGAGGCTGCATTATACTATATGGAGGGGCTATGAGGCTGCATAATACTATATGGACGG
Source organism: Allobates femoralis (assembly GCA_033576535.1). NCBI lineage: Eukaryota > Metazoa > Chordata > Amphibia > Anura > Aromobatidae > Allobates > Allobates femoralis. The sequence continues at coordinate 114,688,638 of JARQOC010000007.1, forward strand.
CTGTGAGGCTGCATTATACTGTATGGAGGTATATGAGGCTGCATAATACTATATGGACGGCTGTGAGGCTGCATAATACTATATGGAGGGGCTATGAGGCTGCATAATACTATATGGATGGCTGTGAGGCTGCATTATACTATATGGAGGGGCTATGAGGCTGCATAATACTATATGGACGGCTGTGAGGCTGCATTATACTGTATGGAGGTATATGAGGCTGCATAATACTATATGGACGGCTGTGAGGCTGCATTATACTATATGGAGGGGCTATGAGGCTGCATAATACTATATGGACGGCTGTGAGGCTGCATTATACTGTATGGAGGGATATGAGGCTGCATAATACAATATGGACGGCTGTGAGGCTGCATTATACTATACGGAGGGGCTATGAGGCTGCATAATACTATATGGAGGGGCTATGAGGCTTCATTATATGGAGGAATATGGGGCTGCACTATATGGAGGGGCTATGAGGCTGCATTATTCTATAATGGAGGAACATATATGCCAGGATAAGGGTCATATTCCAGGAATCAGACGATATATAGCAGGATGAGGGACATTATTACATAATGAAGGGGGAGAGGGGTCAATTTGTGAGTCTTTAGAGGATTTAGAGCGTTACATGGGGCCCCTACATCTGACCATCGTGTGCGCGGGGGACCCAGGGTCATACTTTGCACTGGGGCCCTTTGGACTCTAGTTACGCCACTTGGTACGGGATATACAATAATTAGATATGCCCGTGTGACGCATTATCATACATCCAGTAATGAGCTGGAGGAGCGTTCCAGTGTGTCAGTTCATATCTAGGATATTGTATTTATTCTCATGTCGTCTTGTGGTCACTTAGTTTTTCTTTGTGACTTTACAGGTTGTTGATCTGGATACAAAGATTAAGGATGATGAAGAGCTGCAGAAATATTCCAAGGTCAGGGCTCCCCTTTATCAAAGCTGTTTCATGACGTTCCATAATGTGAATCGTTCTATGTCTTCAGTGATTGGAGGATTTTTAGGGCTTAGATATTGATGACTTGGGAGGATTTGATGTTAATATTAGATGGTCCGGAGACCGGCACCACTGATTGGCTGTTTGTAGGTCAAGCAGCATCTGGATGTAATCAGTAAATGGAGCACCACAGCGCCATACACCGTGTAGTGGCCAATCTGGGTACTACAGGTCAGAACTCATTGACGTCAATAGGACCTGAGTTGCAGTAACTGGTGACGGCCACTCTCGGTGTATGGCGCTGATCTGACTCTGTACACTGAGTATTTCCAGCTGTATGAAAAAAATGCAACTGTCATAAAATATTTTTAGAAACTTTCTTATGTAATTTAACGGCCGGTCTGAACTGATAGAGAGAATTCTTATTCATCAGAAGAGCCTGAAGACTTGTTCTGCTTCCACAACAACAAGCTGAAAGCTCCGGCCTAATGTGGTAGATTGCTACTATTGATAAGCGAGCGCTTCAATGCTCGAGCGCTCCAAAGAGCAGGACGAGCGCAACTCGAGCACCGAGGATAATGGAAGTCAATGGAAAACACAAGCATTTCTCTGGAAGATCTTCCAGATGCTCGAGTTTCCCATTGAATTCTATTATAGTCAGTACTTGAATCGCGTCTGTCCGTGCATCCGACCTGCTCGAGTTCTGATCACCTGATCATTGTAGCGCTCGCTCATCGTTGAGTAGGACGAGTTATCTGCTCATATAAGTGGTGATAACTTGGAGTCGGTCATTTCTGGCACCTCAGGCCGGTTATATCGTAGGTTTGATTTAGTCTCTGTATATTGATGGTATCACGGGGAGATTCTCCTGAGATGTGGCTCATTGTGTCACATTTGTTTGTGTTCTTTATTTTTTTCCCTCAGCTCTTGCCCATACACACCATGAGGCTGGGGTAGAACTGGACTCCTTTGATGGTCACCATTATATATCCACCATCGCTCCTGAAGGTCCCGTGGCCAAACTGGGAATATTACAGCCAGAAGATGAATTATTAGAGGTAAATGCTCAAATCAAGATGTCCATATCTTAATCTTATTCATATGATGGTATTCCTGCATTATTATGTTTCATAAATGTTACGTGTAAGTAGATATAATTGGCATATATCTTCACTTTACTTCACATACATCTTACCTTGGAAATCCATTACTTATTATTTGAGTCCTCAGTTACCTCTTGTATTACACTCCAGAGCTGCACTCACTATTCTGCTGGTGCAGTCACTGTATACATACATTACATTACTGATCCTGAGTTACCTCCTGTATTATACTCCAGAGCTGCACTCACTATTCTGCTGGTGCAGTCACTGTGTACATACATTACATTACTGATCCTGAGTTATCTCCTGTATTATACTCCAGAGCTGCACTCACTATTCTGCTGGTGCAGTCACTGTGTACATACATTACATTACTGATCCTGAGTTACCTCCTGTATTATCCTCCAGAGCTGCACTCACTATTCTGCTGGTGCAGTCACTGTGTACATACATTACATTACTGATCCTGAGTTACCTCCTGTATTATACTCCAGAGCTGCACTCACTATTCTGCTGGTGCAGTCACTGTGTACATACATTACATTACTGATCCTGAGTTACCTCCTGTATTATACTCCAGAGCTGCACTCACTATTCTGCTGGTGCAGTCACTGTGTACATACATTACATTACTGATCCTGAGTTACCTCCTGTATTATACTCCAGAGCTGCACTCACTATTCTGCTGGTGCAGTCACTGTGTACATACATTACATTACTGATCCTGAGTTACCTCCTGTATTATACTCCAGAGCTGCACTCACTATTCTGCTGGTGCAGTCACCGTGTACATACATTACATTACTGATTCTGAGTTACCTCCTGTATTATACTCCAGAGCTGCACTCACTATTCTGCTGGTGCAGTCACTGTGTACATACATTACTGATCCTGAGTTACCTCCTGTATTATCCTCCAGAGCTGCACTCACTATTCTGCTGGTGCAGTCACTGTGTACATACATTACATTACTGATCCTGAGTTACCTCCTGTATTATACTCCAGAGCTGCACTCACTATTCTGCTGGTGCAGTCACTGTGTACATACATTACATTACTGATCCTGAGTTACCTCCTGTATTATCCTCCAGAGCTGCACTCACTATTCTGCTGGTGCAGTCACTGTGTACATACATTACATTACTCATCCTGAGTTACCTCCTGTATTATACCCCAGAGCTGCACTCACTATTCTGCTGGTGCAGTCACTGTGTACACACATTACATTACTGATCCTGAGTTACCTCCTGTATTATCCTCCAGAGCTGCCCTCACTATTCTGTTGGTGCAGTCACTGTGTACATACATTACATTACTGATCCTGAGTTACCTCCTGTATTATCCTCCAGAGCTGCACTCACTATTCTACTGGTGCAGTCACTGTGTACATACATTACATTACTGATCCTGAGTTACCTCCTGTATTATACTCCAGAGCTGCACTCACTATTCTGCTGGTGCAGTCACTGTGTACATACATTACATTACTGATCCTGAGTTACCTCCTGTATTATCCTCCAGAGCTGCACTCACTATTCTGCTGGTGCAGTCACTGTGTACATACATTACATTACTGATCCTGAGTTACCTCCTGTATTATCCTCCAGAGCTGCACTCACTATTCTGCTGGTGCAGTCACTGTGTACATACATTACATTACTGATCCTGAGTTACCTCCTGTATTATCCTCCAGAGCTGCACTCACTATTCTGCTGGTGCAGTCACTGTGTACATACATTACATTACTGATCCTGAGTTACCTCCTGTATTATACTCCAGAGCTGCACTCACTATTCTGCTGGTGCAGTCACTGTGTACATACATTACATTACTGATCCTGAGTTACCTCCTGTATTACACTCCAGAGCTGCACTCACTATTCTGCTGGTGCAGTCACTGTGTACATACATTACATTACTGATCCTGAGTTACCCCCTGTATTATCCTCCAGAGCTGCACTCACTATTCTGCTGGTGCAGTCACTGTGTACATACATTACATTACTGATCCTGAGTTACCTCCTGTATTATACTCCAGAGCTGCACTCACTATTCTGCATGGATTGGCCTGCAGATGACGGGTGGATGTGTTGTCCTCGCACTCAGTCTGGTAAACGAATCTTCTCGATAAACTTTGCTGTTGAGTCTTTTCTCCAGTGAAGTGTATCTGGATTCGGCTCACGCACATCTTGACCTAAAGAGCTATACTGTCATGTCAGTACTCCATGTGCACATAATTTAATAACCTCAAAGGGCTGTTGGATCAGGTTTTGTAGGAAATTTAATCTCGCTCTGAAAGAAATGACATATTTTGACACAAAATAAAACCTACAAGTACAAGACGTAATGTTTGGTAAACAGTGAACAATGTGTCTGCGGAAAAGTTTCACTGTAGAATTGTATTGGTGTCACTGAATGACCCGGTCACACCCCATCACATCGCCCCCTCCCCTAGTCACATCGCCCCCTCCTTCCCCCCCGACACAGTGCCCCCACCCACCCGACACAACGCCCTCCCCCTCTCCAGCACATTGCCCCCGGTCATATTGCACCAGAAATCCCTCCCCCCCACACATAACCCCAGGCCACATCACACCAAACCACCCACCCCTTTTCCCCCGACAAACATCATCCCAGGTCACATCGCTCCCCCTTTCCTGACACACTGCCCCCCCCCCCCCACCTTCGACACACAGCCCCCCGGACACATCACTGACCTGGCAATTTTTTTTCTGTTTTTTTTTAAGTATTTATGGAGTACAAATGATATTTTCCCTTCAGCAGATTCCGTCACCTTAGACTTCATTATCCACTGGTTATAAAAGGAACAGAAGCTGCAAAAACATTTAAAAGTCAAAATCAGCAAAAGCAAATATAAACCAATCTGTAAATATACTGATCCATTATTCATCGTGAGGTGCATCTGAATTAGTGTTTGCCCCCCCCCCCCCCCCCGTGTGTTGCACTATTGTCATACTCTTCCTACAGTTTCATTGATAGGGGCACCATTATTCAGTGCATATTTCGACTGTATCTTATCATTAATAATATGAAGACAAATATATTATATATATATACACACACATGTGCATCTTCATGTATAGAAGATCATCAAAAAGTGACTTTATTTCAGTAATTCAATACATAAAGTGACCACATCTATTATCATTACACACAGAGGGATCTATTTCATGTGTTTATTTCTGTTAATGTTGATGATTATGGCTTAGAGCCAATGAAAACCCAAAGGTCATTATCTCTGAAAATTAAAATAGGGAGGATGAAGAGTAAAAAAAAGCGCTGCCGTATTCCAGCAGACATCAAAGGGCGAATATAATATTGATTTATTAGTCATCGTGTTTCAGGGCTTCGCGGCCTCTTTTTCAGGACAAATCAATATCATATTGTCATGTGTCTGGGAGCCATGAAACACGTTGACTAATAAATCAATATTATGTTCACCCTTTGATGTCTGGTGGAATATGGCAGTGTGGTGTTTAACCCTTCATCCTCCCTACTTCAATTTTCTGACATGATGACCTTTGGGTTTTCATTGGCTGTAAGCATTAATCATCAACATTAACATAAATAACCACATGACATAGATCCCTCTGTGTGTAATGACTCTATATAATAGATGTGGTCACTTTATGTATTGAATTACTGAAATAAAGTCACTTTTTGATGATCTTCTAAGTCATTGAGATTCTCTTGTATATAATAAGTTAAACTGCTCAGTTTTGACCCTGTGTCTCTCCCTCTTGAGGACGGGGCCAACGTCTATTTTTGTGTTTGTTTGTTTTTCCATCTTTTGTAATGTAATTCTTATTTTGTTAATAATATTTTGACGCTTTTATAACGGCTTTTTTTTGTGTGTGATGGGTTTTGACAAAGAAGGATTTCCTGATCCCGGTCTTCCAGAGTCTTTAGTATCTTATTGTCGGATCCACAGTTTGGGCATATGGGATGACTTTGGACTATTGGATGCTCAGACTTTCCTGTTGTTACATGTATGTTGGTCTGCGTGTTACACGAGCATTGACATCCCCATCACTGCTGCTTTACAGGTGAACCAGGTCCAGCTCTACGGAAGATCTCGCCGAGAAGCCATCTCCTTCCTTAAAGAAGTGCCGCCACCGTTCACTCTGGTCTGCTGCCGCCGCTTGGTCGACGATGAAAATGACAACTTTGTGGATAACCCGAAAGACCTGAGAAATGCCGGAGTAAGTGCAAGATCCGTCTAGTGAACGGGAGCCTCTCACATGATACACATTGATTCATACGTTAATTGGACTTCACAGGCAGGACGTCGCTCCCAATGTTTCATTATCTTTGAAAGTTAGAAAGGGAAAACAAAAAAAACCCACAAAAACAATAATGTCTTTTTGGCCACAATGAGGTGATTGTTGAGTATTTAGGGTTCAGGCAGACTTCAGGGTTCCTGACAGCGCATTTTTCTTTAGCTCATAGCTACAAGATATGATTTATGTTTGGGGCTTTGCCATACGTTGTGACATTGTTTGGGATTTTGACAGTTTTTTGTTTTTTTTTGTGTAATGTGTTGTTTGGTGTTTAGTTGAGGGATCGTGATGGTTTCCAGGCATAGACGGGTCTGATATGAAGCCACGGTGTGAGCTTGTATTATGTGACATCGCTATGGCCTGTGACTATAAGAACCGGCTCCGTCATCGCTGCAGGACAAGGTCCAACTTCACAGAATTTACCACAAATGCAAAACTCATCTGAGGGGCAGCGGTCACAGCGTCTGTCTGCTGGAGAAGAAGCTGCACCCTAATTCCTAAAACCAAGTAGAGATTGGTGGCACATTGTGTCTATGGTGTGAATGTGGAGGGTCGGGATAACCCTTGGATAATGACTCCACCTGACCTGCGTATTTCCAGCTGATATTGACTGTAGTTGTAACTATTTGAAGTGTTCATCTCATTGTATCAGACGGTGTCCTGTTACTTATTACATTTGCCTCTTCTTATTGTAGGCTGACCAGGAGGACGACGTGTTCACATCTCCACAGTTGGCAGGGGATGAATATAAGCAAAAGGTAAAGTGTATTGAACCTTTATTAAAGGTTTTTGCAGAGTTTTGCACCCAAATAATAATCAGTGTTTGAAATGAAGGCGTCTGTCCTTAGGCCTTGATTCATCAAGACTGTAATCTTCTCCCTGGTCTTGATGAAGGGGATTGGTGGAGTCAGGAGCTCCAGATTCATGAAGTCATGGCCGCCTCTGTGCGAATCAAGAGCGTCCGACGAGGCACCTCAGAAATGTTACAACTGGCATGTGATTTACAGTATGAGGAACCCCACAGCTCTTCAATTAGTGAGCCTTGGTGTCATGCCCCTGCTGTCTCTGCCACGTTCCCTTCATTACAAGCCCCCATCACGCCCCTCATTACACACCCCTGCACACCCCCATCACGCCCCTGCCCCGCCCCCATCTCGCCAGTGCCATGCCCCCTCCATTGCACACCCCTGCCCTATTACATTATGGGGCGTCCTCCAGACTCCTCCAGTTATTCTCAATTTCTTTGAAAAAGAAAAAACCTACAAAAATACAAATACTGTTACATCGTTCTTTTGTGTAGTGCGGGACGTGATGTTGACTCCATTTATGTCTAAGGCCAAATTCACAATGACAACAAAAATGTTCAGTCGCCTGTCTGATGACAGAGGAGGGTCACAGGTGGCCAACAGCCGAAGACTGAAAGCAACTTTGGTTGCTAAAAGAGGAAAAAGTTTTATAAAAGCTGCTGAAGTTCTTACAAAAGCAAAAAGTAAATGTTCACAATGACTCGCACTTTATATCATCCCGGACTCTTAAGAAAAAATTAAAAATGGTAAATATGCAAATATTTTTTAAAGTAACATGAAAAACTTTTGAAAGAATTGAAGACCGTATTTCTGCTGTACGACCGGACCAGAAGATTCTCCCTCCTCCATCTCCTCTCTCTCACTCTCCTTCCTCCCTCTCTCTCCCCTCTCCTCCCTCCTCCTTTTTCCTTTCTCTTCTTCTTCTTCTTTTCTTTCTTTCTTTCTTCTTTCTTTCTTTCTTTCTTCTCTTTCTTTCTCTTCTTTCTTTCTCTTCTTTCTTTCTTTCTTTCTTTCTCTCTCTTTTTCTCTTTCTTACTTTGTCTTTCTCTTGCTTTCTCTCTTGCTTTCTCTCTTGCTTTCTCTCTTGCTTTCTCTCTCGCTTTCTCTCTCGCTTTCTCTCGCTTTCTCTCGCTTTCTCTCTCGCTTTCTCTCTCGCTTTCTCTCTCGCTTTCTCTCTCGTTCTCTCGCTTTTTCTCTCGCTTTTTCTCTCGCTTTTTCTCTCTTTCTCGCTCTCTTTCTCGCTCTCTTTCTCGCTCTCTTTCTCGCTCTCTTTCTCGCTCTCTTTCTCGCTCTCTTTCTCGCTCTCTTTCTCGCTCTCTTTCTCGCTCTCTTTCTCGCTCTCTTTCTCGCTCTCTTTCTCGCTCTCTTTCTCGCTCTCTTTCTCGCTCTCTTTCTCGCTCTCTTTCTCGCTCTCTTTCTCGCTCTCTCTTTCTCGCTCTCTTTCTCGCTCTCTTTCTCGCTCTCTTTCTCGCTCTCTTTCTCGCTCTCTTTCTCGCTCTCTTTCTCGCTCTCTTTCTCTCTTGCTTTCTCTCTTGCTTTCTCGCTCTCTCTTTCTCTCTTTCTCTCTCGCTTTCTCTCTTTCTCTCTCTTGCTTTCTCTCTCGCTTTCTCTCTCTCTTTCTCTCTCGCTTTCTATTTCTCTTTCTCTTGCTTTCTCTCTTGCTTTCTCTCTTTCTCTCCCTATATTTTTTTAATCCTTCCTATAATAAACAGAGATAAATAAAAAGATATTACATTTTTTATCTTCATTAATATTATCTTATTACAAAATAATTACATTAATAATGGATATGACATGCCCCGCCAGGGCCATGGGGTACTCTTTACTGGGACGGACAGGTCTTTGGGGAGGTCACGGGGCCATGACCCTGGGTGTGTCATAAAATGGGGAATATAATTTATATGGGATTGAGTCATGACGCCACCCGTGGTGTCCGGCAATTGATGGCCAACGCAGGACCACTGGGGCAGTTGGTGATGCAGGAAAGATGGTACAGCTCTCCACGGGTGGAGCGAGGCCCCAGGGCGACTGGTACAGTCTATGAAGGGGTAGTAAACATTGTGGTGCAGGACTGAGGGTGCGGAAAATGACCGGACAACACCGGGATTGTAGTTCCCTTTACCTTTTACTTGGTAGTTGATGGTGCAGACCAGGTCACTGGTAACAGGTGGTAATGGAGATACGGGCAGCCTGGAAGCAATTTGGGATTCACCATGCCAGGTGATTTGAGGCCTTCCCTCTGCGCTGTCCTCTATGGTCCCTGCTGCCTATAGCAATGCTGCGACCCTCATCCTGCATTCTGATTCCTCATCCGTATGGCAAGCAGCTCGAACCTTTTACAGGTGCCCCTTCTCTATTGGCGGCTCTGGGCTCTAGCCTGCTGCTGTGCCACCGGGTGTTTGGTGTGGCCAAGAGACTTGCAATCTCCTGCCCTCTGGCTTTAGCTGTCGGGACTTCAGTACCCGTACAACCACGGACTTCGGTGTACGGTTTCTAGTGTTGTTCCCTGGGGTGAGCTCAGTCACAGCTCCACTCCTCAAGCTCTCCTCCTCTTCTCTTCCCTTTCACTTGCTCTCCACTGCCCTGTGACGAGCCTCTCGGTGGCTCCAGTCCCCAGGACATCGGTCTTGTTCCTCTTTCCAGGCATTCTCTGACATTCTGCCAAACCCCTCCTCCTGGCCAGAATTTATAGAGGCACTCCCCTGAATCTGGGTACAGAGCTCCCCCTTCAGGCCTGGAGTGAGGACAAGTGATGGATGCTGGTGTTACCTAGCGTGAGGGAGGCAATGCCACTGTGGCAACCGGACTCCTGCGGTGCCACAGATACATATGATAAGGCAAGTTTATTAAAAAAAAACGAGAGATTATTTAGTATATTTAAAAAAAAAAAAAAAACTTCGCTTATCATATGTATCTATTATTATTATTTGTATTAAATTATCAAGATTATTATTATTATTATTAGTACAAATATATAATATTTTTTTGGATTTATTGTATTATAGTATAAAAGATATAGGAAGAGAAAATAAATAAAATAAACTATCCTGTAAGATTGTGAGTGTTCCAGTACTGCACCTCACAAGGTCTGTGCTCCTGGTGTAACAGAAGCCATTATAAAGGCAGCCAAACCGGCCCGCTCTTACTACAGTCAGTAGTGATACAGCATGGCGGCCCCTGGTGGATATACTCACCTCTGCTTAATCTCTGCTGCAGCTTTACAATTTCTTCGTAGCTCCAGCACAAACTCCTCGAGGTCCAGTTGTTACTGTATTGAAAGGTTTAACATTATCTCAAGATTTACCTAACCTGGACTTATCCTTAGTAAAATGATGTCTTCTTCTACGTTCACATCCAGAGCAGCATTCAAACTTCTGCCGGTTTGCGGGAGCGAACCGCTCTACTGATGCAATGACCTTTTGGCTCTCAATCCGCGGCCAGTCTATCTGTCCCGCCAGCCGTCCTCCACTTTCCCAGTTTTCCCGTATCATTAGTGAGAACAAATCTAATCTTTTGAATTTCATTGCAGGAGCCTCCAGGTGAAGACTTGACCCCGGTCCATGAGGTGGACGATGAGGACGGAGAGTTGACCTTATGGTCTCCAGATATTGACATTGTGGAGTTGGAAAAGGATAAGCGAGGCCTCGGCTTCAGCATCTTGGATTACGAGGTAAGTGTCTGCGGAGGTGGGGGCGTCTGCGGAGGTGTGGGGCGTGTGCGGAGGTGTGGGGCGTGTGCGGAGGTGTGGGGCGTGTGCGGAGGTGTGGGGGCGTGTGCGGAGGTGTGGGGGCGTGTGCGGAGGTGTGGGGGCATGTGCGGAGGTGTGGGGCGTGTGCGGAGGTGTGGGGCGTGTGCGGAGGTGTGGGGCGTGTGCGGAGGTGTGGGGCGTGTGCGGAGGTGTGGGGCGTGTGCGGAGGTGTGGGGGCGCGTGCGGAGGTGTGGGGCGCGTGCGGAGGTGTGGGGCGCGTGCGGAGGTGTGGGGCGCGTGCGGAGGTGTGGGGCGCGTGCGGAGGTGTGGGGCGCGTGCGGAGGTGTGGGGCGCGTGCGGAGGTGTGGGGCGCGTGCGGAGGTGTGGGGGCGTGTGCGGAGGTGGTGTGGGGGCGTGTGCGGAGGTGGTGTGGGGGCGTGTGCGGAGGTGGTGTGGGGGCGTGTGCGGAGGTGGTGTGGGGGCGTGTGCGGAGGTGGTGTGGGGGCGTGTGCGGAGGTGGTGTGGGGGCGTGTGCGGAGGTGGTGTGGGGGCGTGTGCGGAGGTGGTGTGGGGCGTCTCCGATGTTGGGGTGTGAAAGGCCGAGTGATATTCATTAAATTAGTTTGTGGAGTAACCGCAGTAAGTGGCGACATCTGCAGCCGAGATCCGGTGAGTTTAACTAAACTGCAATAACTGCAATGACCCAAAGACAGAAGGCGCCGGTGCAGGGAGACGTGCAGGGAGACGTGCAGGGAGACGTGCAGGGAGACGTGCAGGGAGACGTGCAGGGAGACGTGCAGGGAGACGTGCAGGGAGACGTGCAGAGATTTTCTAGGCTTTTAGGTTTTATAGTTTTTTTGAATTGATGATGAATGATCTCCTGTTTACACATCTTTTAGGGTCGATTATTGTACAATTCTCATGTGCAGATTAGTAAAGTAAAGTTTATTTTTTAATAAGTTTTCATTTGGATCCGCAAGGTTGGTGAACATGTTTAAAGGGAATCTGTCAGCAGGTTTTTGCTACCTCATTTGACAGCAACATAATGTAGGCAAAGAAACCCTGAATCCAACAATGTATCGCATAGATAACTGGCTGCAGCCTCATACACTCAAAGAGTTTAGTTTAAGCCATGTAGCAGAGCTGGGAGAGCTGCCCTCGCCCACACCAGGCTCTGTATATACAATGTCTTTAGACAGAGAGCTGCCCCTGCCCACTCCAGGCTCTGTATATACAATGTCTATAGACCGAGAGCTGCCCTCGCCCACATCAGGCTCTGTATATACAATGTCTATAGACAGAGAGCTGCCCTCACCCACACCAGGCTCTGTATATACAATGTCTATAGACCGAGAGCTGCCCCCACCCACACCAGACTCTGTATATACAATGTCTATAGACAGAGAGCTGCCCCCGCCCACACCAGACTCTGTATATACAATGTCTATAGACAGAGAGGTGCCACCGCCCACACCAGGCTCTGTATATACAATGTCTATGGACACAGAGCTGCCCCCGCCCACACCAGGCCCTGTATATACAATGTCTATAGACAGAGAGCTGCCCCTGCCCACACCAGGCTCTGTATATACAATGTCTATAGACAGGGAGCTGCCCCCGCCCACACCAGGCTCTGTATATACAATGTCTATAGACAGGGAGCTGCCCCCACCCACACCAGACTCTGTATATACAATGTCTATAGACACAGAGCTGCCCCCGCCCACACCAGGCCCTGTATATACAATGTCTATAGACAGAGAACTTCCCCCTCCCACACAACTTTTAATGGAGATTGTACATTCACAGTGAAGTGTCAATCACAGGAGGGGGCATGTTGGACTGCTGTGCATGTGACAAAGTAGTCCAGTAATGGTGATCACAGGTGATAAAGTCTTTAGTTTAAGTAATTAATAGCACACACACTGACATGAGAGGCACAGTTAATTTTTTTTCTAACCCTTACAGCATGCTGCCTTCTGTTTACATAGCAAAAACCATAGAGAAAGGCTTACATACAAACAAGTTAAAAATACAATGAACAAACTAACAGTGACAGACTGATACAGAGGGGAGAGCGGACCCTGGCCTTGTGGGCTTACATTCTAGAGACAGTAGGTTGGATGAAGCGATTCATCCTCTTGGCTTCTTCTCTAGTGAACACTCGGTCGTTGCAGATGTGGAAGATAAACTGAAGGGAAGAAGCCTGTGAGCGACTCCACGACCGCAGCGGGGAAAGCGGCTGAAAAGGAAAAACCTTTCTTGCAGATTATAAACCGTTCCGGAATGTTTCCGGCCCCCGTAACTTTGTGCGTCTCCACCGTGTTGGCGGCTGAATTCTGCCAGGTTTCTGGGTTTTTCTGTGTCTTTACAGCGGGTGATTTTGGGATTTTCCCTTTTTGTTGTTGTGATCGGTGTCTGACGTCTCCTCCAGCAAAGCACAACTCTGCTCACGTCGGTCACCGGGGGGCGTCACCTTCACGTAACTTTATGTCGTGACTATAACCGAAATAATTGTGTAATGGCTTCCTATTTCTTCACTTTCTTTTTTTACACACATTCGTTTTATCAGCGAAGTATAGTATACCACCGCATCCGAAACCACACTGCACTCCTGAAATACTCTGTGCTGCCTTAAAAATTATTGATTACTCATGATTTCATTTTACTTCTCGCATCACCAAGATCATTGCTGCGCCACCCAAAATCAGTGCACTTCTCTGCTGAAATACTCTGTGCAACCAGACAACCCTGCTCCTCCCACTATATATCGGCAGGCTGTGACCTATGAAATCAGTGCACTTCTCTGCTGAAATACTCTGTGCAACCTGACAGCCCTGCTCCTCCCACTATATATCGGCAGGCTGTGACCTATAAAATCAGCGCACTCCTGTGCTGAAATACTCTGTGCAACCTGACAGCCCTGCTCCTCCCACTATGTATCGGCAGGCTGTGACCTATGAAATCAGCGCACTCCTCTGCTTCCATACCATGTAAACCTATTTGTCTCACTTAATCTACTGTCCTGCCCACACTAACCTCTTCATGAGCGGACAGGGCTCGGCCTCCCATATAACGGCACGTTGTTCTCCTGAATCACTCTGTGCTGCTGGAAGGCTGTGCACACATTGCGTTTTTTTCAGTGCTGATTTGTCACAAGGTTTCCTGATGCAGAAAGTGACTGAGAATCCTGTGGTCTCTGTGCACGGTCGGATTTTCAGTTTGCAGGATGTCAGATCTGTCTGGAGTTTTGCTGCAGATTTCACAGTAATGAATGGGAAAAATCTTCTCCAAAAATGTGCTGCTAAAACGCACCCAAAATGCGGCAGAATCGCGCATTGTTGCAGCTGCATTTTTTCCAGCCAAGAGATGCAAACATTTCTGCACCAAACTCTGTGTGTGCACAGACCCCGACCCTCCACCATATCTCCGGGTCTACACACAGCTGCTTCATAACCAATTGCAAACAATCCCTGTGTGTAGTTGCATCTTGTAGTCATTTGACCCATTTAAAACCTAGAAAGAAGTGATACAAGTAACAGATGAGACCCCTCAGCTCCACTGTTTGTTAACCTGCAGTGTTTTTTACATCACCCTTGAACAATCTTGTAGAAATCCTGACGCATGGCTATCTCCATCTGTCACGAGTGTATGGCTAGGAAGACCATTGACGAGTCTGAGACTTGAAGGTTACTACACCTATGGATTGCAGGTCTATAACTTGTATTTAAATACTTTATTTTGGTACTGCAGGGATTAAGAACCCTTTCCTATCTCAGGTGTAGTATGGTGACCACTCCCCTCCACTATAAACAGTCATGTGTCTTATCAGCTGATGACGGTGATAGATTCTCATTTTTTGCTGTCAACTTTAGAAGGAGACAGTCTTTGGAAGAAGCTGTGGTGTCATTAAAGTTGCAGCTGCAGTGCTTTGCTGCAATTGAAAAGTTTTTAGATTATATCATTTTATGTTTTATTTTTCCTGTGTCCCTCACATTGTGCTCTATTATTGGAAAGTTGAGGCTCATATCCTCGCTGCCCAGGGTGAGTGCAGGGCAAGCAAAAGTCCTAGCGTATGACAGAGACTGGGGGGAAGGGCCCATATAGGGACACTAGGGAGCGCATGGTTCAGCCTTAGGTGTCATGAGGTTTCCATTTTCCCCTCTCCCTGACACCAGGGCCTTCCCTCTATGCTGTCTCTGGATTGCGCCACACAATGGCTGTCCATACACCCCTGCGTTCCACCATCTAATCTGTGGAATGAACAGGGAGTGGGGCTTGTATATAATTCTCTCCTTCTGCTGATAATGCAAAGGGGAGAGGCTCCTGCTGCAGCAGGAGGGATGTGGATGAGCTTCTGAGACCAATACAGAAGATTTCTATAGAAAGTTCTCAATTTGGTTGTAATAAGTGAAATGAGATTATATTTTGATTATTTCTTTGAAACCGTGGAAACATATATTGTGCTGCTGTATACACCACATGGCTGTGTGTAAAGGGTTGTTGCCATTTTGTGAAATGCTGCTATATGGAGGTTTCATGTTCTTTAGGATTGTGGGAGGTCAGACCTCGTGTACCCCATCCTGGAAATAAAGGGGAAGCTTTAACTCTACGTTGCCTTGGGGGTTTTTCATGCACATTCTGGAAACTGTGGGGCAAAATCGACTCCAGCGCTGCCCCTTCGTGTCTGGGGTTGGTGGAGATCTCAGATGTCAGGTGTTTGCCTATAACATCTTGGAACTTTTTTCTTTAAGTTTAGCTCAAATGCTAAAGAAATCACGGTAGTAGCCAGTAAGTCCGTACGTTCCCTTTAAATCTGATGGTTACAAGCTGCAGTTTGATAAAACGCGCATTCTGCATCAAAGTCCCTCCCCACTGACTCCCCCATACCCCCGCCGTCTGCACAAAGTCATATTGGTGGGTTGACACGTTTCAATATCGTTGCGATATCGCAATTCAATGGCGCGGGAGCGCGCATTTAGTGCACGTTTCTCCCGCATCGCATCGGACGTTTACACGTTGCGATTTCTGGATCCAACGTCCGTGCGATGTCTACGCCCCCCAACCCAGGAACGACCATTTAACATGGGAGTGAATGGGTGACGTTGAACTTCACATCGGAGTTGGGCTGTCACACAGCACGATCCGGCTCCAATCTCCATTCAATATCGGAGCAGTGAATAGCGGCTCATTCATCCCCGATATCGCATTGACATCGTTCCTGCATCAGATTGGACGTTCACACCGTACAACGCAGGAACGATATCGGCTCCAACCATCGAACCACGTGACTTTTCATTGAAATTGGACGCCGATATCGCAACGTGTAAACCCACCAATAGAGAAAATTCAATGAGGAGATCTGGCAATGATTAAAAGCTGCACAATAATTACTGATCACAATGACACAAAGAAAATCCTGGGTGAAACGTTCCTTTATTTTGCTCATTGCTCCAGGACTTAATTTAGTCAGATACTAATGTTATGTAATTGTTGCAATTTAAGGTACAGAGATGAGATCCATGGGGGAGAGCAGCGCCTCACAATGCCTCCTGGTGCCTCACAATGCCTCCTGGTGCCTCACAATGCCTCCTGGTGCCTCACAATGCCTCCCGGCGCCTCGCCATCGCCTTCCGGTGCCTCACAATGCCTTCCGGTGCCTCACAATGCCTCCTTGTGCCTCGTCGTAGCCTCCCAGTGCCTTGCTGTAGCCTCTCTCTAATTTGTCAACGTTATTTATTTATTTCCTTCAATCCTGACGTTAAAATAAATGTGATCTATCTGCTGCCGGTGGCTTTTTAAAGCCTGACATTACATTTCACAGTTATAGGCTATAAACATTCACGCAGGAAGCGAAGCCTCAGGGCAACACATAGATCCCGCACCTCATCGTTCATCTCACAGAATTGTCTGATGTGCTGATCACACTCACATTTTTTTAGAATCTTTAAAGATATATGTGTCCTCGTACTGGAGACTGATGGAAGACACCGAGGACAGGAGTAATATAATACTGCCCCCTATATATAAGATTATAACTACTATAATACTGCTCCTATATACAAGAATATAACTACTATATTACTGCCCCTATATACAAGAATATAACTACTATAATACTGCTCCTATATACAAGAATATAACTACTATAATACTGCTCCTATATACAAGAATATAACTTCTATAATACTGCTCCTATATACAAGTATATAACTACTATAATACTGCCCCTATATACAAGAATATAACTACTATAATACTGCCCCTATGTACAAGAATATAACTACTATAATACTGCCTCCTAGATACAAGAATATAACTACTATCATACTGCTCCTATATACAAGAATATAACTACTATAATACTGCTCCCTATATACAAGAATATAACTACTATAATACTGCTCCTATATACAAGAATATAACTACTATAATACTGCTCCTATATACAAGAATATAACTACTATAATACTGCCCTTATATACAAGAATATAACTACTATAATACTGCTCCTATATACAAGAATATAACTACTATAATACTGCTCCTATAATACAAGAATATAACTACTATAATACTGCTCCTATATACAAGAATATAACTACTATAATAATGCTCCTATATACAAGAATATAACTACTATAATACTGCCCCTATATACAAGAATATAACTACTATAATACTGCCCCTATATACAAGAATATAACTACTATAATACTGCTCCTATATACAAGAATATAACTACTATAATACTTCCCTATATACAAGAATATAACTACTATAATACTGCCCCTATGTACAAGAATATAACTACTATAATAATGCTCCTATATACAAGAATATAACTACTATAATACTGCTCCTATATACAAGAATATAACTACTATAATACTGCTCCTATATACAAGAATATAACTACTATAATACTGCTCCTATATACAAGAATATAACTACTATAATACTGCTCCTATATACAAGAATATAACTACTATAATACTGCTCCTATATACAAGAATATAACTACTATAATACTGCTCCTATATACAGGAATATAACTACTATAATACTGCTCCTATATACAAGAATATAACTACTATAATACTGCCCCTATATACAAGAATATAACTACTATAATACTGCTCCTATATACAAGAATATAACTACTATAATACTGCTCCTATATACAAGAATATAACTACTATAATACTGCCCTATATACAAGAATATAACTACTATAATACTGCTCCTATATACAAGAATATAACTACTATAATACTGCCCCTATATACAAGAATATAACTACTATAATACTGCTCCTATGTACAAGAATATAACTACTATAATACTGCTCCTATATACAAGAATATAACTACTATAATACTGCTCCTATATACAAGAATATAACTACTATAATACTGCCCCTATATACAAGAATATAACTACTATAATACTGCCCCTATATACAAGAATACAACTACTATAATACTGCCCCTATATACAAGAATATAACTACTATAATACTGCCCCTATATACAAGAATATAACTACTATAATACTGCCCCTATGTACAAGAATATAACTACTATAATACTGCTCCTATGTACAAGAATATAACTACTATAATACTGCCCCTATGTACAAGAATATAACTACTATAATACTGCCCCTATATACAAGAATATAACTACTATAATACTGCTCCTATGTACAAGAATATAACTACTATAATACTGCTCCTATGTACAAGAATATAACTACTATAATACTGCTCCTATATACAAGAATATAACTACTATAATACTGTCCCTATATACAAGAATATAACTACTATAATACTGCCCCTATATGCAAGAATATAACTACTATAATACTGCCCCTATATGCAAGAATATAACTACTATAATACTGCTCCTATATACAAGAATATAACTACTATAATACTGCCCTATATACAAGAATATAACTACTATAATACTGCTCCTATATACAAGAATATAACTACTATAATACTGCTCCTATATACAAGAATATAACTACTATAATACTGCTCCTATATACAAGAATATAACTACTATAATACTACTCCTATATACAAGAATATAACTACTATAATACTGCCTCTATATACAAGAATATAACTACTATAATACTGCCCCTATATACAAGAATATAACTACTATAATACTGCCCCTATATACAAGAATATAACTACTATAATATTGCCCCTATATACAAGAATATAACTACTATAATACTGCCCCTATATACAAGAATATAACTACTATAATACTGCCCCTATGTACAAGAATATAACTACTATAATACTGCCCCTATATACAAGAATATAACTACTATAATACTGCCCCTATATACAAGAATATAACTACTATAATACTGCCCCTATATACAAGAATATAACTACTATAATATTGCCCCTATATACAAGAATATAACTACTATAATACTGCCCCTATATACAAGAATATAACTACTATAATACTGCCCCTATGTACAAGAATATAACTACTATAATACTGCCCCTATATACAAGAATATAACTACTATAATACTGCCCCTATATACAAGAATATAACTACTATAATACTGCCCCTATATACAAGAATATAACTACTATAATACTGCCCCTATATACATGTATATTACTACAAGGATAAGATTCCTACTGGATCAGAAGTCGTAAGTTTTCATTATTTCTTATAGGCCTGTGTCAGCACTTGATGACGGCGCTCGGAGCATCATGGCGGTCAAACATTTATATATCCCTTCTCTCCTGCTTGTTTTCTCTCTTCACCCCTTCTTCTTTGAGTGACAGCTCTACTTTGGAAGGTGCATTTCAATGTTTGTCCGCAATGATGCACTGAACGTCTGGGACTTGAGTTCTTTAAACTGACGAAACCCAAGAAAAAATACAACAAAATGAGCATCTCCCCTGTAGTAAGTAAATGGTGATATCACATGGAAATAACATCAGGTTCTTATTTAACATGATTTTGATCAATAAAATGTACGAGCCGTCCCACCCCAACAAGGCGACCCAGAGTGAGCACGGTCCATCTGTCTTGTGCAGGTGATTTTAATGATGGAATTGGTTGATTTCTCATTTCTTTCCCCCCTTTATAGTAACGACCCTGAACCTTGCGTTCCCTCTGTTCTCTCGCTCTGTATTGTCTCCTCTCTGCCGGACCGATGTGATTAATCAGAATTGCAGAGTTAGTGATCTGTCACACAGGCAGATCTCCTCAGCGACCAGCGACCCGTGTAACCACCTCAACATCGTGGAAAAGAATATAAAGTCTTCTGTTCCACAATGTCTAGGTCCCGCTACTGTATTCCGATAGGCTGGGGTAAGCGGGAGAAGGCTGGTTACCAGGGAACACATCGGGTTAGAGGGGCGTCACACACGCCGATGTATGCTGCCCTGCGGGAGATAGACGACCAAAAAAATGCTCCTGGCCATTCCACAGCGATCGGCGAGCTCATCACTGGTCATTGCAGCATGTCACACGCAGCGACGTCACTACTGAGGTCACTGCAATGTCATCGTTAGCGATGTCGCTGCGTGTAACCCTGCCTTTAGAAACTCAGAATGTTAGAATCAAGTGAAAATAAAATGCATAATTCACCAATGTCATGAAAAATAATAAATTCTGCAGTAAAACAGCCCCAAAATGTAACCGTCAAAGTAGTGATTTATATCAACAGAGGGGGAAAACTGACAGAACACAGGAGGTGATTTGTGGGCCCAGGTGTGAGATAATCACTGAAGAAAAACTACACATAGAAAGTACAAATAGGGGTGATAAGCCGATTCTACAGCCTTCCTGGAAAGGGAACGGTTTTCTGGGGCTGTATATAGAAATCCTAGGCATTTCATCATCATCATCATCATCATCATCATCATCATCATCATAGCAAAAGTTCTAATTGCTCCACCCCGAATAAAAAAAATGTCTGGTTCAAATAAGAACATATCTGTTTTCTGCTATTGAAGCCCCTTGATTCCACTCCCATAAAGTATAACACAAGCCAAAAATGCTCCCCAAACACTGTATGATCCCCCCCACACAGTATGATGACCCCACAATGAATTCCTCTACAGTACCCTCCACACACATTATAACAACTATACTGTACCCTCCTCAACCATCCCAGCACAGTATAATCCCTAACTGTGACCCCCCCCCAGAGCCCTCCATGTAATACAGTGGGCATATATACATTATACTGGCCCCTACTATCCCTCCAAATAGTATAATGGCCTCACAAAGCCCTCTGCACAGTATGATGGACCCCACACAATTGTTCACCCTGTATAATTGCTTGCAAACAGGATAATGGACCTGAAACAGACCTCCAAAATTAGAAAGGCTTCCTCATACCCCTCCACGTATTATAATGCAGCCTCATATCCCTCCATATATTATAAAGCACCCCCATACTCCTCCATATACTAAAATGCACTCTTATAGTCCTCCATGTAGTATAATGCACCCCAATAGTCCTCCATATATTATAATGCACCCCCATAGTCCTCCATATAGTATAATTAACCCCCCGTAATCCTTTATATAGTATAATGCATCCCTGTAGTCATCCATATAGTATAATTCACCCCCATAGTCCTCCATATAGTTTAATAAACACTCCACAGCCCTCCATATAGTATAATGCCCCTCATAGCCCTCCATATAGCATAATGCAAAGCTCATAGTCCTCTATATAGTATAATGCACACTCCATAGCCCTCCAAATAGTATAATGTACCCCCATAGTCCTCTATATAGTATAATGCATCCCCATAATCCTCCATATATTAGAATGCACAGCTCATAGTCCTCCATATAGCATGATGCACCCCCCATAGTCCTCCATATAGTATAATGCATCCCATGGTCCTCCATATACTATAATGCACCCCCATAGTCCTCCATATACTATAATGCACCGCATGGTCCTCCATATACTATAATGCACCCCCATGATCCTCCATACATTAGAATGCACACCCATTTTTTCTTTTGACTTTAAAACATTGTGATATGTAACAAAAAACCTCAAAATATTCTAAAATAAAATAACTGATTGCTTCCCATTAATGCTTAAACTGAATAAAACGGTACACAGTAATCTACAGCACTCGTCCTAGTGATGGCTGCAACAAACCTGGAAGTAAAGTTAAGTTTCAGCTTTATGTTCATACAGAGGATTTAATGTTCTGAATCCGAAACAATTGAGACCCGTATAAAATATATCAGGTGATAACATGAGCCCAGATGAAGGGAACTTATAGGTTCTATATATCTGGCAATATAAAACATATAAACCCGTATATATGGCTCTATATAGCACAAGATACAAAGCCGCACTTGGTTATTATTCCCCACTTGTTCTTGGAGCCGGTGATGTCATTCGGGCCAATAGGCGGCCTCGCCCGCAGATTTATTAGTCCCAATTACCATATTTGATAATATTTGAAATGTACAGGGAGCACTTTGCAAGAATTAACTCTGCAGTAAGCATATGCATTTGCAAAATTGCATATCCCTGTAGGCATATTTCCTCTGTGATTCCAGCACATCGCGCTTCTCTATGCAGCAAAAGGCTCCAAAGTGTAAGAAATGCTTTTATCTCCCCCTCCTCCTCCTCCTTTGCTGTGGATGGATGTACGGACCGGCGATGGCTCTGGGGGTTAAGGTTACTGGTTTGAATAGACTTTTCCAATAACTATTGTATCGGAGCAGGAGCTTAGCATCTTCCATATTCAGTTTTATGCTAATGAGTCAATCCATTTCGAGGAGATTGAAGTTTGAAGTTCTCCAGAAAACACTCATTCATTACTTACTAAATAGCGACCTCTTGTCCTAAATTACTGTCTTCTCCGGGAAAGTGGTGAGATGGAAAATTGCATTTTTTTTCTTGCTTCCACCCTTCTTGGCTTTACCTAGAATTTACATTAAACGTAGATTTAAAGGGAACCTGTGGAGAGCTTTGAGGTCACCCCCACACAAGGACACTGAACTTTAGCTTTTTCTATCTTACCAAGAAACTACGGTAACTTTCCTGGGCAAAACCCCCCGATATTTCCACCCTGATTAAATCATCGTTGAATCTTTTGTTTGTAAATGAATCTAAACGAACATCAAAGTTTGGCCGATTCCTATCAGGGGCGACAATTCTCTGCATATCAGCCACTGTCAAGGGTGTTTGACGTGTAGTTCTGCTGCCTTATTACTATTACTAGCTGTGAGCCCGATGCGATTGCATCGGGATTCTAGAATCTGTGTATAGGGCATTGCTCGGGCTGCTGCAACGACTCCCAACGCCCCCTTGGCGGGCATTGTGAGTGAGTCGCGTGGGCGATGCGCGCCCACGAACAAAGCCACGGAGGTAGTGGCGTGTGCGAGGGAAGTCGCTACGGCAATTATATAATAGACAGGTGAAGACTTCAGCATCTGCAGGACTGTGGGCAAAGAATAGATCATGTATTGCACATGGACAGGACAAACGATGGCATCGCCCAAAGAAGGGAGAGGACGGCACAAACCAACAATTTAATAATGCAAAAGGGACGCAAGTGCACCAATGGTGGAACAATGCCCGACAAGCTCCACTACCTCTGTACTGTCTGCAGTGAAATCTCATGCACTTGCATTGTGCATGCTCCGCAGACGCACCGTGCATTGTCAGTGTCACGGCGGACTGAGGAAATGTCCGCTGCACAACGCAACACAGAGAAGCAGCAGGGAGGGATAGAATAGGGAGGGAAGACCCTATCCATAGACAGTGGGCGATGGGGGACATCTCCTGACACAGCCTGTGTCTGTCCCTTCCTTCCCTAACTGTTCTAAGCAGGTCCTTCATCACCACTGCCGTCATGCGCCCAGACCGTGGCTGTCAACCAGGATAACCCTGGCCAGTGCACTGGCCGGCAAGAACCATAGCCTCACCACTGCAGATCTAACAACAAAAGGAAGGTGACAACAGACCGGGGAAAAGACAGAAAAGGGGCAAAGATAATGAAATCTGCTGCTAAAGGCAGAGAAATTGAGGCGACAGGAAGAACTGCAGCAGCTGAGCACAACGTCCACACAGTACAATGGTCAGGCAGAGAATGAACTCCATCAACGACGTCAGGTGATGGTTCATGAGACTATTTAAAGGGTGAGGGAGTGGTCATCGAACAGCTTCACCTGACCAAGACGGCGGCAGCTTACCACCAAAGGAAACTGACATTAACCCTTGCCATTAAAAAATAAACATGTTTAAAATACCATAGACTCCTGAGCTGTCAACTCATAACATCCAGCCCACGCACCGTGCTTGCTCAGGTGCGCACCATACTCATTGCTGATGTACTGTGCAATAATAACTTTGCACACAGAGGCATGTGGGGTGGCACTACATTAAAGATAATGCAGAGGATTGGTGAAAATGCACCAGGTGTGGTCAGATTCCCAGCAGGTGTGACAATCCTCCATATTAATTCCTGTCTAACATCGCCCGCTTCAGCTTGATTTACGTTTGTTCTGCTCTGTCTGCAGTGAGATCTTGCACATGCACAAAGCTTGCTCCGTTCATGCGCCGTACTCTTGTATTTGGCTGATAGTATTATAGATCTGATGCACAGAGAGGAGGGAGCACTACACGTGTGTTGCGTGTTCCTGGCTCGGTGCATGTGCAGTGCTATTACCTCTGTGTGACGTCACTGCACAATGTATCGGCGATGGCAACACCCAAAGACAGGAGAGATCTGTGCTGCGCGCACACGGCGCAGAGAACAGTGACATAGATGAGCTGAACAGACGCCGATCGAGCCCAATAATGGGGGATCCATTCTCTGTAGGGAGAGATAGCTGAACTTCTCTACTTTAACCAACAGCGTAAATGGTTTAGACCTTAAAGCGTCACACAAATCCCTTTACACCTTTCAGATATGTGGAGTTCTGTGATTCTCCAGACAAAGCTGATCCCGTCCTGTCCGTCTCCCCCAGCCATAGTGCAAGTGATGGACGGGCGTCTCCCTCTATTATTCCCTGTTCTATTACACCCATTCTGGACGTTTCCATCTCGTAGTCTGTATAATCACCAGAGATGATGACCATTAACCCCCTCAAACCCATAGATAATAGATTGCCATTAACCTCTTTATCACAGTTTGGGTGTTACCTGTCGTCTGCTGTGTCTAGTACAAGGAATGCTGTGACAGACCTCACTGCTGGGGCCACCAACACCTTCACAATCCCCTGTAACCACCCCTGTCCCCCCCATACACCCCTGTCCCCCCCATACACCTCTTATCTTTTCCATATTTCTGACTTGTTCTCAGTTTTTGGATCCTTGTCTGATCGTCACGTCTGTATCCGTCTATGGATGACGTCTCCATGATGACCTCATCTAATAACCACACGATGGCTTAATACCAGCGAGACGCCCAATCCTCCTCCAGGTAGATGGTTAATAATGGCCGTGCTCCTCGGCCGCGCTCTCCCGTGGCTACTTCTGCCCGTTAGCGATGTGTTGTTTTCTGCCAGAGTCTTGTACTAACAACGGCCTCCCTGTAAATAATGAATTGCGGCTTTCCGTCTCATTGAAATAAATGGATTTTCTGTTCCAGACCACAAGGAAAGTGTCGTCTCGCTGCTGTTACTGCCAGAGTTGGAGCCGTGTTGTCTTTATCAGTTACATTTGGTAAAAGACGTCGCCCTCCCTCCTCTGTGAACACTGCTTTACTGACCCTCCTGCACAAATGACAAATGGACCCACAGTTGCCCTTTTTTTTGTATTTGTTCTCTTCTTCTCAGATCACTGGTGAGGTGTCACGCAGGAACTCGCCAGCGATCCGGACCAGCGAGAATGATGGTAACCAGGGTAAACATCGGGTTACTAAGAGCCGCGCAACGCTTATTAGCCCAATGTGTGCCATGGTTACCATCCCCCAGCATAGGCTGTGCCACCGGGAGATCATTCCGTGCTTCACAAAGACCGATGCAGCAGGTTGTTTGAGTTGAAGTTGACAGGTTTATCAACATGGTTAATAAACCTGTCCACTCGTTAAGGCTGCCTTCACATTAGCTTATGCTGCGTTCCCATACGCAGTCAAACGCATGCGCACTGCGTTCCTATGTTTAACATAGGAACGCATAGTGCCTGCGTTTGTCAGCGTTTGCGGCGTTCAGGTGCGGATGCGGATGATATCTGCTCCCTCCAGAGTTTCCCGTCCGCACCCGGGATGCAGACGCATCATGTTGCATTTTTTGGGTGCTCGGGGACCTTGGAAAATCAGCAAGCGTCCCCAAGCGCACAAAACATGCATTGTAGTCAATGGCTCCGCAGTGTTCTGCGCTTGACAGCACAGGAGAACGCTGCGCACCCATTGAAAAATCTCCCGGTGGCTGCCGGTGATGTCACAGGAGCTCACCGACGGCCACCAAGAGATCAGCTCAGCCTCTGATGATCTCCTCTTCCCCGCCGGCGGTAATACCCTAGCGGTGTCGGCTGGGAGAAACAGCTGATGTGACATCTCCTCTCGGTGTCCGCGCGGGAGATTCAGACAGCTGTCACATCAGCTGTTTCTCCCCGCTGACATGTCCCCAGCTTACCGGCGGCGGGGAGGAGGAGATCTCTGGCGCTGATCTCCGCCCCCGGACATCGCCGATTGGCTGCCGGGCTGCACAGTGATGTGTCCGCAGGCGGACATTCTCCGCTGCGGACACATCAAAATGACACCGCGTCTGACTGCGTTTGTGTCTGCATGCCATCAGCATGCAGACACAAACGCTAATGTGAAGGCAGCCTAATAAACCTGTCCCCTCCGACTTGAACAACTATCGTTGTTGAATCGTTCATTTACACACAACAACAATGTCGTTTCAACATCGTTCAAAACAAATTCGGCCCGTGTAACGGTACCTTAAGTGTTCCTTGTCTCAAAGCCGTTCACATCACTGCATCTATATAAATGAATAAACATTATTATTATTAGTAGCAGTTGGTGTAGTTGTTGGTGATGTAGTTGTTGTAGTTGTTGTTGTAGTTGTAGTTGGTGATGTAGTTGTTGTTGTAGTTGTTGGTGGTGATGTAGTTGGTGATGTAGTTGGTGTAGTTGTTGTTGTTGTAGTTGTTGCATATGGCTATCGGAACTGTAACACTACACAATGTTGAAACAATGTCCGCAACGATCTCGTGGGCATGCAGTCATTTTTTACATCATTTCAACATCGCTGGTGAGATGTCACACGTCTAGATTATCATAAACAACTCACCAATGTTGTGAGCAGGTATCGTTCACCAACCCCACGAACGATCCCTGCTCATTGCTGTGAATGGGCGGTCGTCCATGACATCGTTATCGCGGTGTCACACAGTGCGATGCTACCAGATCGCTTGAACGACATCGTCAGGTTTTAGAACATGTTCATAAACCTCGCAACTCCAACTTGACTAAGGGTGCTTTCACTCTGGCGTTTTTATGAAAATGCAGCAGATCCAGACAAAAAACCGCATCTGCCGCATTTTCCACCCAACGGTCGCACTTACGGCATGCTTGCGGCAAGCTCCATGCATTGTCTATAGGGCTTGCGGTAAGTGTGCGGCAGCTGCGGTAAGTGCGGTTCCGGCAGTTGTGGCCGTAAACAAAAACGCTGCTGATTGTGGGTTTTTTTTCGCAGTCGCACCTGCCGCATCTGCTGCACCTTACCGCAAGCCCCATATACAATGCATGGCCATTAGGTGGGACCCTCGGCCGATGCATTTTTTTATCTGGATCCGCCGGATCTGGACAAAAAAGCTAGTGTGAAAGAGGCCTTATTATCGTAGTTGAATCATTCGGTTACACGCAACGAAGCACTAATAATGTTGTTTCAATGTTGTTGAACACGTCTGGTCTATTCTGTAG
Source organism: Allobates femoralis (assembly GCA_033576535.1). Classification (NCBI taxonomy): domain Eukaryota; kingdom Metazoa; phylum Chordata; class Amphibia; order Anura; family Aromobatidae; genus Allobates; species Allobates femoralis. The sequence continues at coordinate 114,716,408 of JARQOC010000007.1, forward strand.
TAACATTTCACTGGTGATGGAGACACGGCTCGTACATAGTCTGGTCTATTCTGTAGTAACATTTCACTGGTGATGAAGACACGGCTCGTACATAGTCTGGTCTATTCTGTAGTAACATTTCACTGGTGATGGAGACACGGCTCGTACATAGTCTGGTCTATTCTGTAGTAACATTTCACTGGTGATGAAGACACGGCTCGTACATAGTCTGGTCTATTCTGTAGTAACATTTCACTGGTGATGGAGACACGGCTCGTACATAGTCTGGTCTATTCTGTAGTAACATATCACTGGTGATGGAGACACGGCTCGTACATAGTCTGGTCTATTCTGTAGTAACATTTCACTGGTGATGAAGACACGGCTCGTACATAGTCTGGTCTATTCTGTAGTAACATTTCACTGGTGATGGAGACACGGCTCGTACATAGTCTGGTCTATTCTGTAGTAACATATCACTGGTGATGGAGACACAGCTCATACATAGTCTGGTCTATTCTGTAGTAACATTTCACTGGTGATGAAGACACGGCTCGTACATAGTCTGGTCTATTCTGTAGTAACATTTCACTGGTGATGGAGACACGGCTCGTACATAGTCTGGTCTATTCTGTAGTAACATATCACTGGTGATGGAGACACGGCTCGTACATAGTCTGGTCTATTCTGTAGTAACATTTCACTGGTGATGAAGACACAGCTCGTACATAGTCTGGTCTATTCTGTAGTAACATTTCACTGGTGATGGAGACACGGCTCGTACATAGTCTGGTCTATTCTGTAGTAACATTTCACTGGTGATGGAGACACGGCTTGTACATAGTCTGGTCTATTCTGTAGTAACATTTCACTGGTGATGGAGACACGGCTCGTACATAGTCTGGTCTATTCTGTAGTAACATATCACTGGTGATGGAGACACAGCTCGTACATAGTCTGGTCTATTCTGTAGTAACATTTCACTGGTGATGAAGACACGGCTCGTACATAGTCTGGTCTATTCTGTAGTAACATTTCACTGGTGATGGAGACACGGCTCGTACATAGTCTGGTCTATTCTGTAGTAACATATCACTGGTGATGGAGACACAGCTCGTACATAGTCTGGTCTATTCTGTAGTAACATTTCACTGGTGATGAAGACACGGCTCGTACATAGTCTGGTCTATTCTGTAGTAACATTTCACTGGTGATGGAGACACGGCTCGTACATAGTCTGGTCTATTCTGTAGTAACATATCACTGGTGATGGAGACACAGCTCGTACATAGTCTGGTCTATTCTGTAGTAACATTTCACTGGTGATGAAGACACGGCTCATACATAGTCTGGTCTATTCTGTAGTAACATATCACTGGTGATGAAGACACGGCTCGTACATAGTCTGGTCTATTCTGTAGTAACATATGGAAGTGACACCTGGACGATAAAGGAACAAGACAGAAGAAGAATCAACACCTTCATAATGTGGAGCTGGAGAAGGAGGTTATCAATACCCTGGATGGCAAGAAGAACAAGAACCAACCAGACATGTCACTGGAAGGAAGGATCACCAAGATACGACTGTCTACACATCATACGAAGTGAACAATCGCTGGAGAAGACCTCATGGAGGAAGAAGAGAAGGAACAAGGCAAAGAGGAAGACTAACAACCTTAAGGCTTGATAAAATCAAGGTGATGGCGGAGAAGACTCTGGTGGACCTGTCTAGGCTTGGAGGAGACCCTAGTGAAGCTGTCTAGGCTGCACGAGATCGATCTTACTACAAAGTGTTCATCCATAAAGTCACCATGGCTGGAAATTAAGCTGGAGGCCATTACATAATGTTATTTTGTGCACAATAGGATTGGAATGTAAAAGCTGAATTTTGCTCATTGTCTTCCTCTTACCCCGGTGCTTTCTGCCCGCAGTCTGGGTGGACTGTTTGGATACAGAGCGGTCGCGGTGGGGACGTGTGTATTTTGGAGGACGTTCCTCCCTCTCGATAATCTACTGTGTGTGAGTGAATATATAATAAGATCCCGCTACTCTATAATTCACTCTTGCATTATGGTTTTTATAAATTGCTTTAGCCTTAATGTGAACCCAAACTGCTCAGCCGAAAGCTCAAGGAGCATGTCCACCCTCAAATGTTTTTATGGGGGGGGGTACAGTAATATTTTCTAATGGTTGTCGATTGGGTCTGGGGACATGATTCAGTATGGCAAGGCATTAAAGGGCTTTACAATAATTAAAGACTGGGCAGCTGTCCTCCAAACACAGCGCCGCTTCTGTGCACAGGTCAGGTCTGGTATTGCCAGTCAACCTTGGCTATGGAGCTCAGCAAGGCCAACATCATCCTGTGGATAGGGGTGGTGCTGTTTATGTAATCCTGGATTATTCATAAGGTTTATAGGGCGACCACTGAACTGAGCATCCAATCTGGGTGGAGGATATACATGTACGAGGTGCGGGGCCAAAATGGCATCTGATCTGTTCATTCTTGGTATTATCGGGGGTCCCACAGTTTTGATTATTACCAGTCACATCATCATATACAATAATTAATATTCTGGATACTGGGACTACGTTGTGTTTTTGCTGCAGTTTTTTTTGCAAATTAAAAGCTGCTTTTTCCATCAGCAGCAAAACCTGTGAGATTTCAGGAATCTCCTGCACAACATTGATTTGTTTTTTTTTTTTTCTTGACTGAAATCGTAAACTGCTGCGTCTCAGGTAGAAGCAGCGTCAGGTCGATCAGCGTTTTTGCAGCATTTTTTCTTATATTGAAAACAATGAGTGAGTGCAAAGAATGCAAATGATGACTTTCTGCAGCTTTTGTGCTGACTGAGACTAACTTTATTACACATGAACTGTAGAGAAATTACACCAAAAACCCAGCGAAAAATACAACAAAACCTGCTTTTGATAAGCACAGAAGCAGCATTTTACTGCTAATGAAGCAGGTTTTTGTGGTAGGAAAAAAGCAGCAAAAATGCAGTGTGTGAACATAGTCTAATGTAGTTGTCTGTTTTCCATCTCCTGGTTCCCAGGGGTCAGTCATCCTGATTTCCTGTAGTCAGTCTGGTTATGGATACATCGTTGCTCTCCTGTAGTCTGTATATGGATACATTGTTGCTCTCCTGTAGTCTGGTTGTGGATACATTGTTGCTCTCCTGTAGTCTGGTTGTGGATACATTGTTGCCCTCCTGTAGTCTGGTTATAGATACATTGTTGCCCTCCTGTAGTCTGGTTATGGATACATTGTTGCTCTCCTGTAGTCTGGTTATGGATACATTGTTGCTCTCCTGTATCTGGTTATAGATACATTGTTGCTCTCCTGTAGTCTGGTTATGGATACATTGCTGCTCTCCTGTAGTCTGTATATGGATACATTGTTGCTCTCCTGTAGTCTGGTTGTGGATACATTGTTGATCTCCTGTAGTCTGGTTATAGATACATTGTTGCTCTCCTGTAGTCTGGTTATGGATACATTGTTGCTCTCCTGTAGTCTGGTTATGGATACATTGTTGCTCTCCTGTAGTCTGGTTATGGATACATTGTTGCTCTCCTGTAGTCTGGTTGTGGATACATTGTTGCTCTCCTGTAGTTGGTTGTGGATACATTGTTGCTCTCCTGTAGTCTGGTTGTGGATACATTGTTGCTCTCCTGTAGTCTGGTTATAGATACATTGTTGCTCTCCTGTAGTCTGGTTATGGATACATTGTTGCTCTCCTGTAGTCTGGTTATGGATACATTGTTGCTCTCCTGTAGTCTGGTTGTGGATACATTGTTGCTCTCCTGTAGTCTGGTTATAGATACATTGTTGCCCTCCTGTAGTCTGGTTGTGGATACATTGTTGCTCTCCTGTAGTCTGGTTATGGATACATTGCTGCTCTCCTGTAGTCTGGTTATGGATACATTGCTGCTCTCCTGTAGTCTGGTTTGGATACATTGTTGCCCTCCTGTAGTCTGGTTATAGATACATTGTTGCCCTCCTGTAGTCATGTTGTTTTGGATACATTGTTGCTCTCCTGTAGTCTGGTTATGGATACATTGTTGCTCTCCTGTAGTCTGGTTGTGGATACATTGTTGTCTCTCCTGTAGTCTGGTTATAGATACATTGTTGCCCTCCTGTAGTCTGGTTATAGATACATTGTTGCCCTCCTGTAGTCTGGTTATGGATACATTGTTGCTCTCCTGTAGTCTGGTTATATACACATTGTTGCTCTCCTGTAGTCAGTCTGGTTATGGATACATTGTTGCTCTCCTGTAGTCTGGTTATAGATACATTGTTGCCCTCCTGTAGTCTGGTTATAGGATACATTGTTGCCTCCTGTAGTCTGGTTTGGATACATTGTTGCTCTCCTGTAGTCTGGTTATATACACATTGTTGCTCTCCTGTAGTCCTGGTTATAGATACATTGTTGCCCTCCTGTAGTCTGGTTTGGATACATTGTTGCCCTCCTGTAGTCTGGTTTGGATACATTGTTGCTCTCCTGTAGTCTGGTTGTGGATACATTGTTGCCTCCTGTAGTCTGGTTTAGATACATTGTTGCTCTCCTGTATCTGTTTGGATACATTGTGCCCTCCTGTAGTCTGGTTATGGATACATTGTTGCTCTCCTGTAGTCTGGTTATAGATACATTGTTGCTCTCCTGTAGTCTGGTTGTGGATACATTGTTGCTCTCCTGTAGTCTGGTTATGGATACATTGCTGCTCTCCTGTAGTCTGGTTATGGATACATTGCTTGCTCTCCTGTAGTCTGGTTATAGATACATTGTTGCTCTCCTGTAGTCTGGTTGTGGATACATTGTTGCTCTCCTGTAGTCTGGTTGTGGATACATTGTTGCTCTCCTGTAGTCTGGTTATGATACATTGTTGCTCTCCTGTAGTCTGGTTATGATACATGTTGCTCTCCTGTAGTCTGGTTTGGATACATTGTTGCTCTCCTGTAGTCTGGTTATGGATACATGTTGCTCTCCTGTAGTCTGGTTATGGATACATTGTTGCTCTCCTGTAGTCTGGTTATGATACATTGTTGCCTCCTGTAGTCTGGTTATGGATACATTGTTGCTCTCCTGTAGTCTGGTTATGGATACATTGTTGATCTCCTGTAGTCTGGTTATGGATACATTGTTGCTCTCCTGTAGTCTGGTTATGGATACATTGTTGCTCCTGTAGTCTGGTTATGGATACATTGTTGTCTCCTGTAGTCTGGTTATGGATACATTGTTGCTCTCCTGTAGTCTGGTTATGGATACATTGTTGCTCTCCTGTAGTCTGGTTATGGATACATTGTTGCTCTCCTGTGTTAGTTTTTTTTTCTGTTATGGATACATTGTTGCTCTCCTGTAGTCTGTTATGGATACATTGTTGATCTCCTGTAGTCTGGTTATGGATACATTGTTGCTCTCCTGTAGTCTGGTTATGGATACATTGTTGCTCTCCTGTAGTCTGGTTTGGATACATTGTTGCTCTCCTGTAGTCTGGTTATGGATACATTGTTGTCTCCTGTAGTCTGGTTTGGATACATTGTTGCTCTCCTGTAGTCTGGTTATGATACATTGTTGCCTCCTGTAGTCTGGTTATGGATACATTGTTGCTCTCCTGTAGTCTGGTTATGGATACATTGTTGCTCTCCTGTAGTCTGGTTATGATACATTGTTGCTCTCCTGTAGTCTGGTTATGGATACATTGTTGCTCTCCTGTAGTCTGGTTATGGATACATTGTTGCTCTCCTGTAGTCTGGTTGTGGATACATTGTTGCTCTCCTGTAGTCTGGTTATGGATACATTGTTGCTCTCCTGTAGTCTGGTTATGATACATTGTTGCTCTCCTGTAGTCTGGTTATGGATACATTGTTGCCCTCCTGTAGTCTGGTTTGGATACATTGTTGCTCTCCTGTAGTCTGGTTTGGATACATTGTTGCTCTCCTGTAGTCTGGTTTGGATACATTGTTGCCTCCTGTAGTCTGGTTATGGATACATTGTTGCTCTCCTGTAGTCTGGTTATGGATACATTGTTGCTCTCCTGTAGTCTGGTTATGGATACATTGTTGCTCTCCTGTAGTCTGGTTATGGATACATTGTTGCTCTCCTGTAGTCTGGTTATGGATACATTGTTGCTCTCCTGTAGTCTGGTTATGGATACATTGTTGCTCTCCTGTAGTCTGGTTATGGATACATTGTTGCTCTCCTGTAGTCTGGTTATGGATACATGTTGCTCTCTGTATCTGTTTGATACATTGTTGCTCCCGTAGTCTGTTATGGATACATGTTGCTCTCCTGTAGTCTGGTTATGGATACATTGTTGCTCTCCTGTAGTCTGGTTATGGATACATTGTTGCTCTCCTGTAGTCTGGTTATGGATACATTGTTGCTCTCCTGTAGTCTGGTTATGGATACATTGTTGCTCTCTGTAGTCTGGTTATGGATACATTGTTGATCTCCTGTAGTCTGGTTATGGATACATTGTTGCTCTCCTGTAGTCTGGTTATGGATACATTGTTGCTCTCCTGTAGTCTGGTTATGGATACATTGTTGCTCTCCTGTAGTCTGGTATATGGATACATTGTTGCTCTCCTGTAGTCTGGTTATGGATACATTGTTGATCTCCTGTAGTCTGGTTATGGATACATTGTTGATCTCCTGTAGTCTGTTATGGATACATTGTTGCTCTCCTGTAGTCTGGTTATGGATACATTGTTGATCTCCTGTAGTCTGGTTATGGATACATCGTTGCTCTCCTGTAGTCTGTATATGGATACATTGTTGATCTCCTGTAGTCTGGTTATGGATACATTGTTGATCTCCTGTAGTCTGGTTATGGATACATCGTTGCTCTCTGTAGTCTGTATATGGATACATTGTTGCTCTCCTGTAGTCTGGTTGTGGATACATTGTTGATCTCTGTAGTCTGGTTGTGGATACATTGTTGTCTCCTGTAGTCTGGTTATGGA